>JBAKBP010009002.1:0-87005 GCA_037953745.1 Lithodes maja | reverse complement strand
GGAAGATATGAGGCAAGCTCGGGGGGGGGGGGGGGGGGGAGGGGAATTTCATATTATTATGGTATATATATATATATATATATATATATATATATATATATATATATATATTGAGTATATATCACAAATACACGTGAGCCACTAAATGCTTCTAATCTCTCAGTGGGGTTCGAACCGCCGACCGTCAGGACGATAGCTGACTGCCGTGGTGTAGTTGATTAAAGCGTCGACTATCGTCATGACGGTCGGCGGTTCGAACCCCACTGAGAGATTAGAAGCATATATAATATATATATATATATATATATGTATATATATATATATATAATTATATATATGTATGTATATTATATAATATGTGTGTGTATTTTATTATAGATAAACAGACAGACACACGTGTATATCTATCTATCTATCTACATATAAAGAGAGAGAGAGAGAGAGAGAGAGAGAGACAGAGAGAGAGAGAGAGAGAGAGACAGAGAGAGAGAGAGAGAGAGAGAGAGAGAGAGAAACAAATATATATATATTGTTAATATACATGAACGGAACAGTGCTCTTTAATCTAGTGAATATTCTAGTGAATGTAGTAAAGGTCAAACATATGATTTATTGCGTCAATTCATATACGATATATCATTTAAATTTTTTAGTGGCCTTTCACAAGTTCAGCTGAATTATTTGGTTGCAACTGCATTTGTAAAAAAACTAAATAATATGATAAATATCAAAATAATAATACAATATAATACATTGTGTATCCCATTATACTTTGGTCCCGGTGTTTTAGTCATATCTCTCAGTAATAATATTTGTGTTTATTGAAGCCACGATAAACACACCAAGGGACATTACGTAATATTAAGGGGAGGCAGTTGTTTTTTCGAGTACTCCTCACTTATGTTTAGCCCGATTAGTTATGAGATTTCAAGACATTCGCCCCATTAGTTTGGCGTTTTCAGACCTTTTGCCACATTTATTTGCCAATATTAAGACCTTTCGCGCTATTTAAGTGTCGATTTCTACCACTGGCGAGCGATAGCGAGCCTGTATTTGAAGAGGAATCGGCCTTCGGCCAGGAAATTTTTTCTACCGAAAAATGTACAACTTCAAATTGGGTGTTTTTTTAAGCTTGATAGAGGTTTATAGAGCAAACTAAACTCTTTCCTTAAACCATTGAGCCGAACCAGTAAATTATGCTGCACAATACCGGCTGGTCTCCCTTAAAAACAAATACATCGGTGCCCGGTGTTTTAGTCGTAACTCTCAGTAATAATACATGTTATATTGAAGTAACGATAAACACACGTTATTACCTTCCTCACAACCAAAGGGACGTTACGTAATATTAAGGGGGTCATCTCGCTTGTTTTCTCTTTCTCTCCCTCTCTCTTTGGCTTGTATCCATTCGGCCCCATTCCTGCCTACTGTTTTAAGACGTTTACCCTCATCTAGGTGTCTATATTTTCCTGGCGAGCGGTAGCGAGCCAGCATATATATATATCTTTGTTTTGACAGCGAGCTAAATTTGTACATTTTTCGATAGAAACATTTCTCCGGCGAAGCCGGATTTTTTCCATACAATGATGGCTCGCTAGCGCTCGCCAGGAAGAAATCGACACCTGGATGGGGATAAACGTCTTAAAACAGTGGGCCGAATGGGGCCGAATGGATAAAAAACCAAAGAGAGAGGGAGAGATAGAGAAAAAAAGCGAGAAAAAGCCAGAGAAAGAGGGAACAGGAGATAAAGATAACAAAAAAAAAACGGTGACCCCCCCTTAATAAACACGTATTGTGTTCAACAAAACGGTGACCCCCCTTAATAAACACGTATTGTGTTCAACAAAACGGTGACCCCCCTTAATAAACACGTATTGTGTTCAACAAAACGGTGACCCCCCTTAATAAACACGTATTGTGTTCAACAAAACGGTGACCCCCCTTAATAAACACGTATTGTGTTCAACAAAACGGCGAACCCCCTTAATAAACACGTATTGTGTTCAACAAAACGGTGACCCCCCTTAATAAACACGTATTGTGTTCAACAAAACGGTGACCCCCCTTAATAAACACGTATTGTGTTCAACAAAACGAAATAATAATAATATACAGGTAGATTATATTGTATCAAAGAATTATGACTCGTGATTGAGTTATAGTTAGTAATACAGTTAAATAAAACAGTGACTATTACGTATGGAAGCATATCTCGTGTTTTAATACAATCGTTTATTGCATTCCAGAACGAAATTAAAGCATGAGTTTTTTGTATTAACTCCTTCAGCACCGTTTTGACCTTTGATTCTGGCTAAAATTAGACGATGTTATGCAGTTTAAGAATGACCTATGTTGTTAAGAGAGGGTTTAGTGAGATCGTATTTACCCATTTGAGTCGTAAACAAAATCGTCTAATGGGTTTAGTGATATCGTATATACCCATTTGAGTCGTCAAGAAAATCGTGTAATGGTAACCAGAAAATGACGAACCTTACATAATGGTGGTGAAGGGGTTACAGTGGATAACAGCTGTGCCTTTTTATCACATCCATATTACAGAGGAGGAATACAAAGGACAAAGAATACAAAGGACTTATAAACTGCAATAGACGTATTAATTGGTCCTTAAGGGAAGATGGGTCGTTTTTCTGGCCAATCTTCTTCTTCATGTTTAGCCCCATTAGTTTTCAGATTTTATGATGTTCGGCCCACTAATTTTGCGATTTTCAGACATTTCGCCTCATTTCTTCGTCAATATTAGGACCTTTCGTGCTATTGAGGCCTCGATTTTTTTTCTGGCGAACAATAGTGAGCCTGTCATTTTGGAAGAACAGCCGAAAAATGTACAAAATTATCTTGAAAGGGGATCTAATGGAGGTCTAATGGAGGTCTAGGGAGGAAACTCAAAAAATATATGAATTTATAAATGAATAGACCAAATATATTACCACCGTCCCGACCTTTAAGGGGCAGTTTGGATATCTACATTGCCAAGCTACTAACTTCTAGGTAAAGAAAATTATAGTAAAGCAGGAGGTGAAAGAAGAGAGAGAGAGAGAGAGAGAGAGAGAGAGAGAGAGAGAGAGAGAGAGAGAGAGAGAGAGAGAGGAATGAGGAATGAGGAATGAAGGGCGTAGTGGAGAGTGGAGGTGAAGTTTATGGGCGGTGGAGTCTCATACGGTGTGGATGTGGGTGTAGGTGTGTGTGTGTGTGTGTAGGAGTGTGTATGTGTGTGTGTGGGTGTTTTTGTGTGTGGGGGTGTGAGAGTGGATGTTTGGGTGTAGGTGTGGGTGTACTGTAGGTGTGTGTGTGTAGAAGTGTGTGGGTGTGGGTGTACTGTAGGTGTGTGTGTGTGTGTGTAGGAGGGTGGGTGTGTGTGTGTGTAGGAGGGTGTGTGTGTGTGGGTGTACTGTAGGTGTGTGTGTAGGAGGGTGTGTGTGTGTGGGTGTGTGTGTAGGAGGGTGTGTGGGTGTACTGTAGGTGTGTGTGTGTGTGTGTGTGTGTGTAGGAGGGTGTGTGTGTGTGTGTGTGTGTGTAGGAGGGTGGGTGTGTGTGTGTGTGTAGGAGGGTGTGTGTAGGAGGGTGGGTGTGTGTGTGTGTAGGAGGGTGTGTGTGTGTTGGTGTACTGTAGGTGTGTGTGTGTGTGGGTGTTTTTGTGTGTGGGGGGAGGGGGTGTGTGGGTGGATGTATGGGTGTAGGTGTGTGTGTGTGTGTCTGTGCTTACGTGTTAGTAAATGTATGTGCGTATGGTATTGTGTGCACTTCATGTAGGCGTAAATGTATGTGTGTGTGTGTGTGTGTGTGTGTGTGTGTGTGTAGGTTTATGTGTGTGTATATGTATTGTGTGTATACAGTAAATGTTCACGTTGGTGTGTTTTTAATGTGTGTCAGTGTCAGTGTGTGTGTGTGTGTGTGTATTTACCTAATTGTATTTACCGAATTGTATTTTACAGGATTGAGATTACTCTCGTAGTGTCCCGTTAGCCTTTAACTTATCATAATTTACTTTAAAAGCTTGAATACTTTGTGCACACACTAGGTCGTTTGGTAACTTATTCCACTTCTCAACCATTCCATCTGGAAAACCAAACTTCCTAACATCCTTCCTAGCTCTCCTCCTCAACAGTTTATAGTCATGTCCTCTCGTCCTCCCCACCGCTGGCCAAACAAAATTTGTTTGATCAATATATTCCTTTCCGTGAACACACCTAAATAAAGCTATCATGTCTCCCCTCTCCCTTCTCTGTTGAAGTGAGGGAATCCCCAGGTGACACAGCCGGTCTTCATATTGTAAGTTTTTTAACCCTGGCACCCATCTTGTGATCACACGCTGAATTTTCTCGAGCTTACTTATGTGTTTTTTCATATGTGGATTCCATACAACCGCTGCATACTCCAGGCTAGGGCTTAAAAACTGTGTTATTAATATCTTCACCATGTCTTCATTTAGGAATTTAACCCCTCCAACCCGGATGACCTCATATACGCCCATAACATACTCGGCCCGCGCAACCCGGATGGCCTCATGTACGCCCCTTGCTTTCGTGCTTGATTTTCGAAAGCCGCGCGCACATTTTGTGATGATGGGGCGGTAGGTGGCGCCACCCGGCGTCAACGACGCCACAACAACAGTATCTACCCCGACGCCATCATGGACAGTACACCAAATAGTGATTCCGCCGTGTCCGACATCGTGCTTCCTACGACGCCCTTGATAGTGCGTCGTGCCTTACCCCGACGCCATCGCCTAAATGTGTTATCTCCCGGAGGTATTGAGACGACTTTGAGACTTTATGAGAAAGCTGATGCCAAGCATAAGATTGATGAAGAAGTGAGTGACCACTCGAGTAATTATAAGTCAAGTGATTATGGCCATGAGAGTGATAAAGAACAATTCCGGGGATTTGCGAAAGAATTTGAGAGTGATGAGAGTGATGAAGGTGATGTACCAGTTGTTGAGGGAGCTGGTTTACCTAAAGAAAGTGAACTTGCGAGAGTGAGTGAGTGGGAGAGTTCAAGGTCACTCACCAAATTTCGCATAAGTGACACGACTCCAAGCCCTTCCCCAGGTAAATCGCCTTTCAAGCTCCATTTCTACAAGTTAAAAATACTTGAAAAGGCGGCCGCGGCAGCTAGGGAACAAGCTAAAATACTTGGTGAGGATGAGGCTGTGAGTGAGGGTCAGCGTGGTGACCCTTCTCGACCGCCATTGTCTCCCTTATCTACCCACGCCACCCAAGATGACCCTGATGCCCCGCATTCTTCCCCACCACCCCCACCATTGCCAAGGGTTGAGGACCCCCCACTTTCGGCCTATTTGCCTCCTAGGTCCCCCGACAGGAGACATACTGCTGCCGAAAAGGGGAAAGGTAGAAAATATACTAAGAAAATGAAGAAAAGTAAGAGAGTTTTGTTTGAGGCTCCCGCGGCGGCGTCCACCCCTGCCGGCCCCAGCCATACGTCCCCGCAACTTTCCCCACGGTCCTCCCCACCTCTCCCGCCTTCAACATGTCTTCCTGCAGAAGTATTTGAGCTCGCATCACCAATACCTGGGCCTAGTGAAAGTGAATCATTGCTTTCTGTGACTCGTCGCAGGCCAAGGAGCCCGGGACCTCGGGAGGACACAGCCTCACCTGTCACTCCTTCCCCACCTCGCCCACCCGCACGCCGCCCACGCATCACTGGTTCCCCGCCAGATTATGTGGGGGCCACTGATGATGAAGGGCACCGCTCTGAAGACTCTGGCCATGATTACATAGGTCCACCGTCAGGGCAAGATGACCACTCTGACGATGACGATGACTATATGGACATCGACGACCCTCGACCCACCCGCTTGGCCCGGCTTCGTGCTGCCCGTCTTTCTGCCCGCCGCCCTGGCCGCCGCCCTGACCGACGCCCTCGCCGCCGCCCTAGGGCGCGCGCCTCCCGAGTTGGCCGTGGGCGTACTGGGCTACCAGTTGGAGCTCCTCGTCAGCGTAGACAAGACCCATTCTACGTTTTTCAGTGGCAAGACGTAGTTGATGGGGATGGATACAACCCTGATGTGCCAGCTTTTGATGAGGCACTGGAGGGTTCAGGCATTACCCCCAATTTTCCTGCAGGCCCCAATGCTCCACCACACGAACTATTTGAGGCATTCTTTGATGAGGAGGTGGTAGGCTATGTTGTCAAAGAGACAAACAAGCAGCACCAATTCCAGGTACACTTTTTGGGCAAGGTGACCAAGGGCCATATGAGGAAGTGGACCCCAGTGACTCATAAAGAATTCATGGTGTTCCTGGCACTCACCATGCTAATGCCTCATGTCAGGAAGCATAGGTTGCCTGACTATTGGATCACCAATGATCTGATTTCAACCCCTGCCTTCGGGAAATATATGGCTCGCGACCGGTACCTTGATATCCTCGCAGCGCTCCATCTTGTCACCAACACCGACGTCCACCGCCCAGACAAGCTGTTGAAGATTAGGACGTTGTATGAGATGATGCGAGACCGCTTCACCTCCTACTTCAAGCCCTTCCGCAAGGTCGTCATTGACGAGTCTCTTGTGCTGTTCCGGGGAAAACTCAGCTTCCGGCAGTACATCCCCTCCAAAAGACATCGCTTTGGCATAAAATTCTTTGTGCTGTGCGACTGCCAAACTGGCTATGTCCTGGACTTCCTGGTCTACAGCGGGAAGGAAGGGGACGTGCTTGTGGACCCCCTCATTGGATTTGGCGGAGCAGTGGTGCAAGCCATGATGGACCGCTACTTCCATAAGAATCACGTCCTCTACACGGACAACTATTACACGTCCCCCACTCTCTCACAGTACCTGCATGAGCGCAAGACGGGGACTGTAGGCACAGTACGAGGGAAAAGGAAGGGCATGCCAACTTTCCCTGCAAAGACCAAAAAAGGTGATGTCTTCAGGAAGAAGTCGGGGCCCATTCTGGCTATCCACTGGCACGACCAGCGGAAGGTCAACCTCCTGACCACCATCCACAAGGGGGAAATGGTGGAGACTGGCAAGGTGGATCGCCGCACCCAGGCCAGGGTGACCAAGCCCGATACTGTCCTGGACTACAATGTCAACATGAGGCTGGTGGACAAGTCCGACATGCAGATAGGCTTCATTGACTGCCTGCGTACCTCGTGCAGATGGTACAAAAAGTTCTTTCTGCATATGGTGGACATGTCAATTCTGAATGCCTATAATATATACAGGCTTCGGAATGAGAACCCACCCCTGAAGTTCAATAGCCTGCGGAGGTTCCAAAAGCAGGTGTTGACGGGGCTCCTGGAGAAGTATGCTACGCCACAGAGGGCAGTGGCACATCCTGGGCCCGCCGTTATCGACCGCTTGCAGTCTGCTCCATACCTGCTTAGGCACCAGCTTGGTTTCTTTCCTCAGAATGCAGCAGGAAGAACAAATCAGAAGCGGTGCCATGTCTGCTACCACAGCAGGGTGAGGCCGCACCCAGGTAAAAAGTCAACCACGGAGTGTGTGGAGTGCAAGGTGGCACTCTGTGCTGTAGGGTGCTTCGCTGCTTACCACACCAAGCAGGAGTTCTAATAATCATACTGAAATTGCCAAATAAAATGACAATATGTACACTATAATTATATATAGGCAAAAAGTGGAAGAAAACCAATGTATTATAATAAAAAAGTCAAGTATTATGAGAAAATTGATACAAATACAATTCCACCATAATAATATGTGAAAGTGACACATATGTATATACCAAGTGACATTCATATGATTAGAACCTATAGAAATATATCAATCAGTGAAAAAAGACACAATAAATTGTATATAAAACGTTTACAAATCATATAACTAAGTGAAAGTGACACAAGACCTAAGATTTGATGGCCAAAGTATAATAAACACCTGTGATAATGAATAATCAGTGCCTAATACAACAATAACCTACCTCAATTACTAATAAAATGTACGGTATCGAGTGAAAATGAGCATTATCAGTGACAGTGACACTCTCTAAAGCATATTTGTCAAAGTGAAAGTGACACAAAACCTAAGATTTGATGGCCAAAGTATAATAAACACCTGTGATAACGAATAATCAGTGCCTAATACAACAATAACCTACCTCAATTACTAATAAAATGTACGGTATCGAGTGAAAATGAGCATTATCAGTGACAGTGACACTCTCTAAAGCATATTTGTCAAAGTGAAAGTGACACAAGACCTAATATTTGATGGCCAAAGTATAATAAACACCTGTGATAACGAATAATCAGTGCCTAATACAACAATAACATACCTCAATTACTAATAAAATGTACGGTATCGAGTGAAAATTACCAATATCAGTGAAATTGATACCCTAATAAACATATTTTATATAATTGGCCTCAAAATAACTAGAAAATATCAAATAAACATCACATTCTCAATATCAAACACTAAAATCGTCTAAGGGAGATAAATACTTTGGCGCGGCGAGCGGCTAGGTGCGTCGTAGCCAGGGCGGGCCGACGCTTTCGGACGCGTGAGGAAATTCCCGCATAAAAAAGCACTCGTCTTCCCGCGCTCACCATTATGCAACCAGAGGGGCTAGAGACCTCTACTCAACGCCATTCGACAGAGGAAGGTTTGTGGAACATTATTTTTTTTTATTCACAACATTACATGCAATATTCATTCATTTACAGAGTAGTTAACATAGGTAAAAAATCCTCAAAACCCCCGGTACAGCAGTACAGTCATAAGCTATAGCCCCCGGGGCTGGAGGGTTAAACGCTACCCTAATATTAGCCCACCACGAATATGCCTTATTTACCAAGTTATTGATATGGTCACCGGGATCTAACCTCCTGTTCACTACAACTCCTAAGTCTTTTTCCTTCTCTGACTTTTCCAACCTTACATCGCCCATACTGTACTCCCCATGGGGTCTTCCCTGGCCGTCTCCCATCTCCATCACGTGGCATTTATCAATGTTGAACTCCATTTTCCACATTCGGCTCCATTGATACAGCTTATTGATGTCCTCCTGGAGCATTTTACAGCAATTGTTATCAACCACTTTCCTTACTAATTTTGCGTCATCGGCGAACATGTTAATATAGCTGCTAATTCCAAGAGGCAGATCATTTATAAAAATTAAAAACATCAATGGGGCCAACACTGAGCCCTGGGGCACTCCACTTATCACATCACTCCATGATGAATATTTCCCTCTTATGATGGTTCTCATTTTCCTCCCGGTTAAGAAATCCTTCATCCATTTTAAGAGTCCACTGGTGATTCCTCCACACATTTCAAGTTTATATAGAAGCCTTTTATGGGGTACTTTATCAAAAGCTTTTTTGAAATCTAAAAATACACAATCTGCCCATCCGTCTCGTTCTTGCATAATTTCAATCACTCTATCATAGAAGCTCAGCAAATTTGACACACATGACCTATTCGACCTAAAACCAAACTGACAATCCGATAGTAAATGGTTCTCCTCGAGGTGACAAATCCAAAATTTCCTGATCAATTTCTCAAGCAGTTTTACTACAACACTAGTCAAAGACACGGGTCTGTAGTTATTTGCATCTTCTTTCGGTCCTTTCTTGTATATCGGTACAATATCAGCAGCCTTCCACACCTCGGGTAGCTTGCCTTGGGACAAAGATTTTTTAAAAATCTCTGTTATGGGAAAGCTTAGTTCCTCTGCACATGCACTCAACATCCACCCAGAAATCTGATCCGGCCCCATAGCCTTTCTTTTATTTAGGTCTAACATGCAGTCCCTTACTTCATCCCTTTTTATAATAATATCTTTCATGGGCATGACTGGTCTCTGTATTGGATTCTTATAAGCATCATCACCATCATTATTTTCTTGAACAAACACCGATCGAAATTTTGCATTAAAAACCTCACTCATTTTTTCCTCCTCCTCAAATATTTCTCCATTGTGAACGATCCTTTGGATCTTTTCCTTCACTTTAGTTCTCTTATTTATGAATCCATATAATATGTTGGGATCATCTTTGCTCTTCATAACCACCCCTCTCTCAAAATCCTTCTCCTCCTGTCTCCTCACTTTGGTGTAGTTATTTCTTGCTAGTTTATACCTCTCGTAAGATTGATCACTCTTGTGTCTTCTATAGCGTTTCCATAACCTATCACGTTCAACTTTAGCTTTATAACATCTAGCACCAAACCAATCATTCTTTGTTTTAGGAAAATCCTTGGCTATTGGTATGTATATGTCAGCACCTTGTTTGCATATGTCACAGAAGGCTTCGTATTGCTCATTAATATCATATTTATTCAATACTTTATCCTCCCAATTAATGTTTTGGAAAAACTCTCGCAATTTGTTGTATCTTCCTCTAGGATAATCCAGCCGGTCTTTCTTGAACTCCTCTTTACTTGGTAATAAGTCATACTTTAATATAAAATTAAAGTCTAATACGACATGATCACTTTTACCTACTGGTGGTGTATAACTTACCTCAAATATCTCATTGGCACATCTCGTAAAAACCAGATCTAATAATGAAGGAGTATCACTCCCTCTCACCCTTGTTGGCTCTTCTATGTGTTGATGCAACAGGTATGTTGTCATCAACTCTAGTAGTCTACATCCCCAACTGTTCTCTCTCTCAGGACACTCTAAAGTTGACCAATCAATATTTCCACTGTTGAAGTCTCCGGTAATAATAATACTTTTGTTCCTATCTTCTGCCTCCTTGATAATATACTCCAGATTTATTAAAGTTTCATTCAGCATTGCTTCGTGTTCCTCACTGGTCCAGGCTGCAGTTCGTGGCGGCACATACACATTTACTATTATAATTCCTTCGTTACCTCTCACTATTTCTATTGCTACTATTTCTGAAGCAGAACCCACCTCTTTCATCTGCAACTCCTTTACCTTAAGCTCCCTCCTTGTGAATATCAAGACCCCTCCTCCCATTCTCCCAACTCTATCCCTCCTCCATACATTATAATTTTCACCTGAGAGTATTTCATTTCTTATTTGAGAATTTAATTTGGTTTCTGTTAAACATAGAACATGTGGCTTGTTTATATTAATAACATCTTTTATTTCAAGAATTTTTGATAATAACCCATCTACATTGGTGTAAATTACATGTAAAAATTCATTCCCTGTCAACCCAGTTACACCTCCTCTTCCCCCGTTTGCTCCTGGGATGGTTTGTCTTTTTTTATGTACCATTTCCGTATTTGCAGACCTACGACCCGGAAGAAAAAAGATTCCTTCTCTTCCTCAGTTCGTTCATCATTTCTTTTATTTGCTTCTTCAAACTTAGCTTTCAGTAGTTCTCTATCCTCTTTAGAAAGGTCTCTTCTCACTTTAATAGACTTAAAAGCTTCTACATCATTTAACTTTGGACCATTTTTAAGTATGGTTTCCGCCATCTGACTATTCATTAGCGTAATTTTAATTGGTCTGTTCTTTCCCTTTTCGTACTTACCAATTCTTCTATATTCCATTATCTCAATTTCCGGACCATCCTCTTCAAGTAAATGCTTCATTGTGTTCCTTATACAATTTAGCTCACCTCTGTCCCTTTCTATCCTCGATTTTATATCTTTTTCTGTGTGGCCAAATATTATCACTGATTTGTTTTTGTCCACTGTGTCACGAAGCAATTTCTCGTTTCTCCGAATAACATTCTTCACCTCCACATCGAGTTTACTTTCCTTTGTCACCAACGCTAATTCGTTTTGAACTTGTTTTTCTTTGACAACAATCTCTGCAAAGCTTCGTTTTATTTCCTCCTTACAAATCTCTACTGTTTCATTTGTTTTGGCTATGTTTTGTATTAACTCACTGTTTCTGTCTTGAATCTCGTCATGAGCTGTCTTCATCTTCACTACTTCCTTTCGTACTTCCTCTATCACCTCTTTACTCTTCACCTCCTCCATGAATTTGTCCTGTTCTTCCTGCCTAGCTTCTAGTGAATTTAGCAAAGCCCTAATTTCCCTACACTCCTCTCCCTTTTCCTTATCTTTTAATTCCAAGCTGCTATTTTTTTCCACTATCGATGAAAGTTCAGTTTCCAGTACCGAATTTCGTTGCTTCACATTGTCAAGATCGAGCTCCAAATTTGACAAGGTCTGTTTCAATATCACTGACTCTTCTTTAGCTGCCTTCCACTCCTCCTCCAATTTGGCAATTCGAGCCCTCATTGTTGCTAGCTCACTCGACTCATCACCCTCCGAAGCTCTGACCGAACCCTGAACCTTGGACCGTAATTTTCTCTCCTCCCTCGACATTTTGAATTTGCTTCACCGGCCGCCTAGCGATATTCACCAAATAACCTTAGCGTGGCACAAAGTATATAATAGTAACATACCTTGTTGATGTAGATGTTATGATTAATCACTTTACTTAAGTTTGTAGGACACTACTTATCTCAATCCCTGGAAAAAACACAATTATATGCGGAGCTCCAGGCCGACCGTCCTCCTCCTCTGCTGGCTGAACTGTGTGTGTGTGTGTGCGCGCGCGTGTGTGTGTGCTGATGGGGATGAAAGTCTGGCAGATATAAAGAGACCTGAGGTGACGTTGATGTGAAAGATAAGGATAGAGAAGGAAGGAAGGAAGGAAGGAAGGAAGAGGGAGGGAGGGAGGGAGGGACGAAGGAAGGAAGGAAGGAAGGAAGAGGGAGGGAGGGAGGGAGGGAGGGACGAAGGAAGGAAGGAAGGAAGGAAGGAAGGAGGAAGGGAGAGAGGGAGGGAAGGAAGGAAGGAGGAAGGGAGGGAGGGAGGGAGGGAAGGAAGGAAGGAGGAAGGGAGGGAGGGAGGGAGGGAAGGAAGGAATGTAGGGGAGGGAAGGAGGGAAGGAAGGAAGGAAGGAAGGGAGGAATGTAGGGGAAGGAAGGAAGGAGGGAGGGAGGGAGGGAGGGAAGGAGGGCGGGAGGGAGGGAAGGAAGGAAGGAAGGAAGGAAAGAAGGAAGGAAGGAAGGAATGTAGGGGAAGGAGGGAAGGAGGGAAGGAAGGAAGGAAGGAAAGGAAGGAAGGAAGGAAGGAAGGAAGGAGGGAGGGAGGGAGGAAGGAAGGAACCCTTAACCTCCTCAGCACCATGACGTATTTTTAGCTTTGGTTCTGGCTAATACTAGATGATTTTATGCAGTTTAAGAAGAACCTATGTTACAAAGAGGGTTTATTGAAATTGTATTTACCCATTTGATTCGTAGAGGTAGATTATATATTAAAGACAATCGTCTAATGGTAACCAGAATATGATGACAATTACGTCATGGTGGTGAAGGGGTTAAGGGGGGATGGTTGATTTCTTGGTCTATGTATATTATTAATTTTTATATAGTTGAGTTTCCTCGCTAGACCTCCATCAAGCTTAAATCACTCCTTAGATCCGTGTTCGAGATAAATGTGTACATGTTTTAAACGTGAACTGGCCTTCTAAATGTTCAGGCTTTCTATCGCACGCAAGGAAAACACCAAAACCTAAATGGCACGAAAGGTCCTACTATTGACAAGGAATGGGGTGGCACGAAAGGTCCTACTATCGACAAGGAATGGGGTGAAAGGTCTTAATATCGCCAAACTAATGGAAAGAACGTCATCAAATCTCAAAACTAATGGGGCTAAGCAAGAGGGAGAAGGGTGTCCAGAAAAAACGACCATCTCCCCTTGGCTTAAAGACATAATTTGTATAACTTAGTTTGGACGCTGTTAGGTGGCCAGCTTGTTGTGATGGTGGCAACTTAGATAGAGAGAGAGAGAGAGAGAGAGAGAGAGAGAGAGAGAGAGAGAGAGAGAGAGAGAGAGATTACAATGGAAGGAAGAATGGAAGAAAGGAATACAGGTAAAACAGCGAGATGAAAGAACAGAAGAAAGAGAGAAAGTATGTTTGCATGCGAGAGAGAGAGAGAGAGAGAGAGAGAGAGAGAGAGAGAGAGAGATGAGAGAGAGAGAGAGAATAGAAAGAGAGAGTGAATTACATTGATACACAGATAGAGAGAGAGAGAGAGAGAGAGTTGTGTGTACCGTGAAAGGGTTCGTTTGCTCGTAACTGCTCGTGGATTTATAGACATTGAATCCTTTAATGGATAGCTCCTGACGTCGTGTTTGTTGCTGTTGTGTTACCAGCGACGTGTGTTATATTTTATTCGAGCAATATTCAGACAATATTATGCAGCTTGGGAAGGATCTGTGGTAGTTAAAAGGGTTGGTTGAGATAGTATGAAGCCTTATTATTGCTATGGGTCTTTCCTAAGCTTATTAGAATCATCTAATAATTGCCAAAATATGATGAAAAAACGTCCCTCGTACTGAATGGGTTAAGCAAAATGTAAAACAATATCTAATTTACATTTTAGTGTGTATTGTTCGTGACATTATTATAGAGCTGGTTAGACATAATAGTTTGTTAGGTAATTATAATTCTAAGCAAACTATGCAATGTTTGAAATAAAATTTATAGGAATGCAGTTCTTTTGTGAAATAATTAGAGTGAAATAGCAAGTATATAATATTTGAGACAATATTTCCTAGGATTATACCTTCAAAGTAAACTTTTTTGGTACGGTCGCGCTAATAAGTCATGTCCCAGCTGTCATTACGTTTGGCTTGCTCTGTGCTGTATTAATGTCTGTCAGATGTTGAATACGATAGGTAAGTGTAGGAACATGTTTGTATATTGCACTCGATATGAAGAAATGAAGCTTAGATACTGCTGATACCAATGATTGATCAAAACATACTTGGTGCCGAAACATCACTTATTAGCGCGACTGTACAGGAATGATATCAGTATGTGATGTAGTAGTAAACTGGGCCAGACTGACAGAACAAGAACCGAGAGATGGAGGTGGGGGAAGGGATAGACAGAAACCCTAAGTTTGCTGGGGTGAGATGGAACAGGCTTACATATGACCGGCTAAGGGGCTAGTGCTTGTTTTGGGGGCTACTTATTCATTTATTTATTTAATTTAGAGTTTCCTCATTAGACCTCCATCAAGCTTAAAAAAACACCCCCTAGACCCCCTCTCAAGATACATTTGTACATTTTCCGGTAGAAAAATGTCTCGGCCAAAGGCCGGTTCCTTCAAAAATTACAGGCTCGCTATCGCTCGCCAGGAAAATAATCGACACCTAAACGGCATGAAAGGTCTAAATATTGACAACAAATATTGGGGCGAAATGTCTCAAAATCGCCAAACTAGTGAACACACGTTTTAAAATCACAAAACTATTGGGTCTAAGCATGAGGGAGAAGGGGGTCCAAAAAAAAACGAGTACCTCCCCCTTAAAGTGGAAACGTTTGGGAGCGGCTTTGTCTGGCATAGGACTGATGATGATGATGCTATTGATGATGATGGTTATGATAATGATGATTATGTTATGTATAGGTATTGGCTTCATTTGGTGAAAGACAAAAGCATTAGTTAGTTAGGACTTCAGGATTATTAAGCCAGCACACTGTAAGTCACGAATAGCGTCGGGACTGGAGCCCCTTTTCGAGAACTCCAGTCCCTTCCTAAAAGTGTCTAAGCAGGTTCTCCTAAGACATTATGTACTGCAGCCTTGCAGTTCTATAAAAACAAATCATTATTATTGCACCGCATCATACTTTGTGCAGGCTCTCTCTCTGGGTTGTATCCATTTGGCCCCATTAAGCCTACTGTTTTAAGACGTTTATCCACATCCAGGTGTTAAATTTTCCCCGCGAGCCGGCATATTCTTAAAAAAGAAATTGACAGCAGGCTAAGTTTGTACATTTTTTGATTGAAAAAATTTCTCCGGCGAAGCCGGATTTCTCCATACAATGCTGGGTTGCTGTCACTCACCAGGAAGAAAATGACACCTGTATGAGGATAAACGTCTTATATAAAACAGTAGGCTGAATGGAGCCGAATGGATACAAGCCATAGAAAGAGAGAAAAGGAGAAAAAAAGCAGGGTACCCCTTAAATTAAATATTATTATATTCAATCTATATCTGATGTCTTTATAGTTTCTTTAGATATATATCATTTGGTTTATTTATTATTTGCACCAGATGTGAAAAAAAGAAGAGGAAAACTGTGAAAGGTGCCAGAGTATATACATACATACATACTTACATGACACGTTACTCAGTCTTTCTTCTATTCAACAGCTGAGCTCTGGAACTCTCTCCCAGAATCAGTTTTTCACTCCTCCTATGACTTTATTTGCTTCAAACTTCGTGTGTCCAGGCATTTTGGCTCGAACGTCCCTTGATTTGGCCCTGTCACTCTTTCAACTCTGGGGGAGGCACTTGCTGCAGGCAGTTCTGCCTTTTGTCTCCCTCACTCACATAGGAACAAAACAAAACCAAATGCATACCAGACGTTATACACAATAAAGGCTTAGGCAAATATGTCCTTACAAAATATATCGGTTTACTAAGTGTACAATAGCTCACGTGAATAATATGTTAGCGTAATAGCATAAATACCATGTTGACATTACTAAGTGTGCACCATATGTTATCCAGAACAGTCAGTGGCTATAATACAACAGTGGCATAACAAGTGTGCACCATATGTTATCCAGAACAGTCAGTGGCTATAATGCCACAGTGGCATAAAAAGTGTGCAAGATATGTTATCCAGAACAGTCAGTGGCTATAATGCGACAGTGGCATAACAAGTGTGCACCATATGTTATCCAGAACAGTCAGTGGCTATAATGCGACAGTGGCATAACAAGTGTGCACCATATGTTATCCAGAACAGTCAGTGGCTATAATGCGACAGTGGCATAACAAGTGTGCACCATATGTTATCCAGAACACAGTGGCATAACAAGTGTGCACCATATGTTATCCAGAACAGTAAGTGGCTATAATGCCACAGTGGCACAACAAGTGTGCACCATATGTTATCCAGAACAGTAAGTGGCTATAATGCCACAGTGGCATAACAAGTGTGCACCATATGTTATCCAGAACAGTGAGTGGCTATAATGCGACAGTGGCACAACAAGTGTGCACCATATGTTATCCAGAACAGTCAGTGGCTATAATGCCACAGTGGCATAACACGTGTGCACCATATGTTATCCAGAACAGTCAGTGGCTACAATGCGACAGTGGCATAACAAGTGTGCACCATATGTTATCCAGAACAGTCAGTGGCTATAATACCACAGTGGCATAACACGTGTGCACCATATGTTATCCAGAACAGTCAGTGGCTACAATGCGACAGTGGCATAACAAGTGTGTACCATATGTTATCCAGAACAATCAGTGGCTATAATACCACAGTGGCATAACAAGTGTGCACCATATGTTATCCAGAACAGTCAGTGGCTATAATGCCACAGTGGCATAACAAGTGTGCACCATATGTTATCCAGAACAGTCAGTGGCTATAATGCGACAGTGGCACAACAAGTGTGCACCATATGTTACCCAGAACAGTCAGTGGCTATAATGCGACAGTGGCATAAGAAGTGTGCACCATAATGTTATCCAGAACAGTCAGTGGCTATAATGTGACAGTGGCATAACAAGTGTGCACCATATGTTATCCAGAACAGTCAGTCGCTATAATGCCACAGTGGCATAACAAGTGTGCACCATATGTTATCCAGAACAGTCAGTGGCTATTATGCGACAGTGGCATAACAAGTGTGCACCATATGTTATCCAGAGCAGTCAGTGGCTATAATGCACCAGTGGCATAACAAGTGTGCACCATATGTTATCCAGAACAGTCCGTGGCTATAATGCGACAGTGGCATAAAAAGTGTGCACCATATGTTATCCAGAACAGTCCGTGGCTATAATGCGAGTGGCATAACAAGTGTGCACCATATGTTATCCAGAACAGTCAGTGGCTATAATGCAACAGTGGCATAACAAGTGTGCACCATATGTTATCCAGAACAGTCAGTGGCTATAATGCCACAGTGGCACAACAAGTGTGCACCATATGTTATCCAGAACAGTCAGTGGCCATAATGCGACAGTGACATAATAAGTGTGCACCATATGTTATCCAGAACAGTCAGTGGCTGTAATGCGACAGTGGCATAACAAGTGTGCACCATATGTTATCCAGACCAGTCAGTGGCTATAATGCCACAGTGGCATAACAAGTGTGCACCATATGTTATCCAGAACAGTCAGTGGCTATAATGCCACAGTGGCATAACAAGTGTGCACCATATGTTATCCAGAACAGTCAGTGGCTATAATGCAACAGTGGCATAACAAGTGTGCACCATATGTTATCCAGAACAGTCAGTGGCTATAATGTCACAGTGGCATAAAAAGTGTGCACCATATGTTATCCAGAACAGTCAGTGGCTATAATGCGACAGTGGCATAACAAGTGTGCACCATATGTTATCCAGAACAGTCAGTGGCTATAATGCGACAGTGGCATAACAAGTGTGCACCATATGTTATCCAGAACAGTCAGTGACTATAATGCGACAGTGGCACAATAAGTGTGCACCGTATCTTATCCAGAACAGTCAGTGGCTATAATGCGACAGTGGCATAACACGTGTGCACCATATGTTATCCAGAACAGTCAGTGGCTATAATGCCACAGAGGCATAACAAGTGTGCACCATATGTTATCCAGAACAGTCAGTGCCTATAATGCCACAGTGGCATAACAAGTGTGCACCATATGTTATCCAGAACAGTCAGTGGCTATAATGCAACAGTGGCACAACAAGTGTGCACCATATGTTATCCAGAACAGTCAGTGGCTATAATGCCACAGTGGCATAACAAGTGTGCACCATATGTTATCCAGAACAGTCAGTGGCTATAATGCCACAGTGTCATAACACGTGTGCACCATATGTTATCCAGAACAGTCAGTGGCTATAATGCCACAGTGGCATAACAAGTGTGCACCATATGTTATCCAGAACAGTCAGTGGCTATAATGCGACAGTGGCACAACAAGTGTGCACCATATGTTATCCAGAACAGTCAGTGGCTATAATGCGACAGTGGCATAAGGAGTGTGCACCATAATGTTATCCAGAACAGTCAGTGGCTATAATGCGACAGTGGCATAACAAGTGTGCACCATATGTTATCCAGAACAGTCAGTGGCTATAATGCGACAGTGGCATAACAAGTGTGCACCATATGTTATCCAGAACAGTGAGTGGCTATAATGCGACAGTGGCATAACATTAATGTGCACCATATGTTATCCAGAACAGTCAGTGTCTAAAATGCAACAGTGGCATAACACGTGTGCACCATATGTTATCCAGAACAGTCAGTGGCTATAATGCCACAGTGGCACAACAAGTGTGCACCATATGTTATCCAGAACAGTCAGTGGCTATAATGCGACAATTGCATAACAAGTGTGCACCATATGTTATCCAGAACAGTCAGTGGCTATAATGCCACAGTGACATAACAAGTGTGCACCATATGTTATCCAGAACAGTCAGTGGCTATAATACCACAGTGGCATAACACGTGTGCACCATAATGTTATTCAGAACAGTCAGTGGCTATAATGCGACAGTGGCATAACAAGTGTGCACCATAATGTTATCCAGAACAGTCAGTGGCTATAATGCGACAGTGGCATAACAAGTGTGCACCATATGTTATCCAGAACAGTCAGTGGCTATAATGCCACAGTGGCATAACAAGTGTGCACCATATGTTATCCAGAACAGTCAGTGGCTATAATGCAACAGTGGCATAACACGTGTGGACCATATGTTTTCCAGAACAGTCAGTGGCTATAATGCGACAGTGGCATAACAAGTGTGCACCATATGTTATCCAGAACAGTCAGTGGCTATAATGCACCAGTGGCATAACAAGTGTGCACCATATGTTATCCAGAACAGTCCGTGGCTATAATGCGACAGTGGCATAAAAAGTGTGCACCATATGTTATCCAGAACAGTCCGTGGCTATAATGCGACAGTGGCATAACAAGTGTGCACCATATGTTATCCAGAACAGTCAGTGGCTATAATGCAACAGTGGCATAACAAGTGTGCACCATATGTTATCCAGAACAGTCAGTGGCTATAATGTCACAGTGGCATAAAAAGTGTGCACCATATGTTATCCAGAACAGTCAGAGGCTATAATGCGACAGTGGCATAACAAGTGTGCACCATATGTTATCCAGAACAGTCAGTGACTATAATGCGACAGTGGCACAACAAGTGTGCACCGTATGTTATCCAGAACAGTCAGTGGCTATAATGCGACAGTGGCATAACACGTGTGCACCATGTGTTATCCAGAACAGTCAGTGGCTATAATGCCACAGTGGCATAACAAGTGTGCACCATATGTTATCCAGAACAGTCAGTGGCTATAATGCCACAGTGGCATAACAAGTGTGCACCATATGTTATCCAGAACAGTCGGTGGCTATAATGCGACAGTGGCATAACAAGTGTGCACCATATGTTATCCAGAACAGTCAGTGGCTATAATGCAACAGTGGCATAACAAGTGTGCACCATATGTTATCCAGAACAGTCAGTGGCTATAATGCCACAGTGGCATAACACGTGTGCACCATATGTTATCCAGAACAGTCAGTGGCTATAATGCGACACTGGCATAACAAGTGTGCACCATATGTTATCCAGAACAGTCAGTGGCTATAATGCCACAGTGGCATAACAAGTGTGCACCATTTGTTATCCAGAACAGTCAGTGGCTATTATGCAACAGTGGCACAACAAGTGTGCACCATAATGTTATCCAGAACAGTCAGTGGCTATAATGCGACAGTGGCATAACAAGTGTGCACCATATGTTATCCAGAACAGTCAGTGGCTATAATGCGACAGTGGCCTAACAAGTGTGCACCATATGTTATCCAGAACAGTCAGTGGCTATAATGCCACAGTGGCATAACAAGTGTGCACCATATGTTATCCAGAACAGTCAGTGGCTATAATGCCACAGTGGCATAACAAGTGTGCACCATATGTTATCCAGAACAGTCAGTGGCTATAATACGACAGTGGCATAACAAGTGTGCACCATATGTTATCCAAAACAGTGAGTGGCTATAATGTGACAGTGGCATAACATTAATGTGCACCATATGTTATCCAGAACAGTCAGTGGCTATAATGCAACGGTGGCATAACACGTGTGCACCATATGTTATCCAGAACAGTCAGTGGCTATAATGCCAGTGGCATAACAAGTGTGCACCATATGTTATCCAGAACAGTCAGTGGCACAACAAGTGTGCACCATATGTTATCCAGAACAGTCAGTGGCTATAATGCCACAGTGGCATAACAAGTGTGCAAGATAATGTTATCCAGAACAGTCAGTGGCTATAATGCCACAGTGGCACAACAAGTGTGCACCATATGTTATCCAGAACAGTCAGTGGCTATAATGCCACAGTGGCATAACAAGTGTGCACCAAATGTTATCAAGAACAGTCAGTGACTATAATGCAACAGTGGCATAACACTTGTGCACCATATGTTATCCAGAACAGTCAGTGGCTATAATGCCACAGTGGCATAACAAGTGTGCACCAGATGTTATCCAGAACAGTCAGTGGCTATAATGCGACAGTGACATAACAAGTGTGCACCATATGTTATCCAGAACAGTCAGTGGCTATAATGCCACAGAGGCATAACACGTGTGCACCATATGTTATCCAGAACAGTCAGTGGCTAAAATGCGACAGTGACATAACAAGTGTGCACCATATGTTATCCAGAACAGTCAGTGGCTATAATGCGACAGTGGCATAACACGTCAAATATCTCATTGTACGGGGACACTGGCTGCTTTTTTGGCCAATAAATTCAGTCATTCATAAATTCTTAGTTTCCTCGCTAGACATCCCTTAAACTTAGAAAAACATCCCCTAGACCCCCCCTCACGAAAAATTTGTAAATTTTTCGTTAGAAAAGTGTCCTGGCCGAAGGCCGGTTCCTCTTACAATTACAGGCACGATATCGCTCGCCAGGAAAAAATCGATATCAAAATGGCAAGATAGGTCTTAACATTTATAATGAAATGGGACGAAAGGTCTTAAAATTGCCAAACAAATGGGCCGAACGTCTAAAAATTTCAAAACTAATGGGACTAAACACGAGGGAGAAAGGGAACCAGAAAAACGACCGTCTCCCCTTAAAGTAGTCTAAGCCCTCATAAACAACGGTATAAATTACAAGAATACAATTGAGAGTTTCAGGCTATAAGGAAGTTGGAGCTGTAGACAACGATATTTAACAGAATTTACAGCTAAAAGACGGTCGTAGTACATTTATAAATACATAAAACCCAATTCAACATACCATTTATCCATCAGAAACGTACATTATTATTGCATTTCTGTTTACTATCGATGTCTACAGCTCCAACTTCCTTATAGCCTGAAACTCGCTAGTGGGCTACTTTTTTTTTTTGTTTTTTTTGTTTTTTAAGAGACAATGAACGGAGGAAGGAAAACACAGATAAAACAAAAAGGTCCATGTGCCTAAAGGCATCCTCCATTCATAAAATGTTTGTAACAACTGGATTTAAACATTTGTAGATTGTAAGTTTGTGGAAAGCAATTCGAGGGAAGTGAATTCCAAAGAGTAGTAGTTCTAGGGATAAATGAATTTTGATAAGCAGAAGTTCTGCATTGTGGAGGAGAAAGTGGAAATTCATGGGCGCTCTCAGCTGCCCTAGTTCTACGGGGAAAGATGTGGAGAGGCGGCACAATTGAAGCAAGTTCCTCGGAACAATTGCTGTGAAAATATCTGTAGAATAATGCAAGGGATGCAACGCCTCTGCATATGGATAATGTAGGAAGGTCCTGTGTGATTGCAGGGTTATTGATTAATCTAATAGCTTTATTTTGAATTTTGTCCAACTGCCTCAATGCAACCACTCCACTTCCACTCCACAGAGGTGAACAGTAATCCATCTGAGAACGCACATGACTTTTATATATTACGGCCAACTGCTCGTCAGTGAAGAATTCTCGAACTCTGTACAGGAGTCCCAGTTTTTTAGAGGCATTCTTAGCAATGCTTCTAACATAATGTGTCCAGCTCAAGTTAGTAGTTAATGTTACACCGAGAATGTCAATACTATGGGAAGTGGGAATATTTACATCATTAAAAAATATATGGGAGTCAGTGAGATTTTGTCGGTTTGAAAATTGAATGTACTTGGTTTTCTGTGCATTAAAGGAAACTAGATTCTTTTGTCCCATTCTTCAATTCTAGAAAGGTCCTGGTTCAGAGAAATTGCAGTGCTTATTTTTGAATTTATAAGATCGGGTTGGGTGAAAGAATTGGTAAATGTGAAGGAACTGTGGAGTGTTGAGTCATCTGCGTAGGAATGTATTGGATTATGAGTGGTAGATATGAGATCATTGATATGAATGAGGAACAAAATTGGGGCAAAAACTGATCCCTGGGGAACACCAGCATTTATTGAGTGAAATTGAGAATAAAGGCCATCTACCATTACACGTATTTTTCTGTTATGAAGATAAGAAGAAATTAGTGGAACTAATGATGCAAGGCCGTAGTGTGACATCTTCGACAATAAGGATTGATGCCAGACTCTATCAAATGCCTTTGATATATCCAGTGCTATTGTATGTGTTTCACCATGTTGGTCTGTAGCTTGTTTGATTTGATGCGTAAGAAGGCAAAGAATGTCTGCAGTTGATCGACATCGTCTAAAACCATATTGCCTATCACTGATTAATTTATTATTCTCAAGATGCTTTATTATGTGATTATTTAATATAATTTCAAAGACTTTACCAAGAGTGGAAGTTATAGCTATTGGTCTGTAGTTTGATGGATCTGAAGAGGCACCTTTTTTAGGAACTGGATGGATGTTTGCTTCTTTCCAGGGTACTGGGAAGCATGAGGTATGAGTACATAGACGGAAAAACTTTGCCAATACAGGAGCGAACACCAAGGAGCAATTCTTAAGTACTATTGGAGGAATTTCATCTGGACCAGGAGCCTTATCTACTGAGAGATTCTGCAAAATAGTTTTGACATGTCTGGTGTGGATCTTAAGTGAGGGAATTTCAGGCGAATTAAAATTAAGTACAGAGACATCTTGATTTATTTCATCTAAGGTTGAGTTGGTGGAGAAAATATCCGCAAGAAGGTTAGCTTTACCTCGTGGGTCACTTACAAGATTGCCAGTCGGAGATTTTAATGGTGGAATGGATGAAGCAGTTGTGAAGTTGGATTTGAATGAGTTAAGAGTAGACCAAAATATTTTGTTATCATTTGGATTATTTAGAAGTTTATTTGCCTGCTTGTGGAGAAAGTTTGATTTAGTTAGGTTTAATACAGTTTTGGCATGATTTCTGATGTTTCTAAAGTAATTAAAGGCTTCATGTGTTTTTTATCTTGTGTATGCATTGTAGGCTATTGCTTTTTGTTCAGTTACTCTAGCACAATTATGGTCAAACCATTTAGGTGAATTAGATCTTTTAATGTACTTTTGATGAGGAATAAAAGTTTCTATTCCAATTTTTACAAAATCTTGTATGTGGCTCAAGGTGGAGTGTGCATCATTAGAAAAGAAAGAGGTCCAGGGAATATCAATAAAGAAACCTTGAAGACCCTCCCAGTCTGCCCTATCGTAATGCCATTTAGTCACCAAAACTTACGAGTTTCAGGCTATAAGGAAGTTGGAGCTGTAGACATCATTATTTAGCAGAATTACCAGCTAAAATAAGGTTGTAGTGCATTCATAAACTCATTTTAAATATACAATACTTTCTATGCATCAGAAACTTACATCATTATTGCATTTGTTTTAGATCGATGTTTACGGCTTCAACTTCCTTATAACCTGAAACTTCCAAGTGGTCAATTGGCCACTTGCGAGTTTCGTTCTATTAGGAAGTTGGAGCTGTAGACATTGATATTTAGCAGAATTACCAGCTAAAATACGGTTGTAGCACATTTATCAACACATAAAACCCAATTTTACATACTTTTTAGCCATCAGAAACCTATATTATTATTGCATTTCTATTTACTATCGATGTCTACGGGTCCAACTTCCTTACAGAACGAAATTCGCAAGTGGTCAATTCTACAACGATCTATAGGCATCTTACGCTTATAATAAATCACTACGTTGTTAAGGGAGCCAACCTCGCTTTCTTGCTCTTTCTCTCCCTCTCGCTTTGGTTTGTTTCCATTCGGCCCCATTCAGCCAACTGTTTTAAGACGTTTATCCCCATCCAGGTGTCGATTTCTTCCTGGTGAGCGATAGCGAGCCAGCATTGTATGGAGAAATCTGGCTTCGCCGGAGACATTTTTCTATCGAAAAATGTACAAATTTAGCTTGCTGTCACTACAAAAAATATTATATACTGGCTCGCTCCCACTCGCCAGGAAAATATTGACACCTGGATGGTGGTAAACGTCTTAAAACAGTAGGCGGAATAGGGCCGCACGGATACAAGCCAGAGAAAGAGAGAAGAGGATAGGAACAAAGCAGGTGGGCCCCCTTAAGCGTCACGAAGAACGTCAAAATAATCGCGGCTTACGTTATTTCTGATGCATAATACGTCAGTTTATTCGCTTACAGTGGCGCTAATAAGTCATGTCTCAGCTGTCATTACGTTTGGCTTGCTCTGTGCTGTATTAATGTCTGTCAGATGTTGAATGGGGTGGGTAACTGTAGGAACATGCTTGTATATTTCACTCGATATGAAGAAATGAAGCTTAGATATTGCTGATACCAATTATTGATCAAAAATGACTTGGTGCCGAGACATCACTTATTAGCGCGACTGTACCTGTCCACCGGAAACAAATACAGGTGACGTATGTGTGTGTGTTTGTACAGTCGGCCAAATAAGTGATGTCGGGGCACCAAGTACATTTCGATCAATAATTGGTATCAGCTATATCTAAGGTTTAAATCATCGTTCAGAGTTAGATATGCAACCATATTCCTATCTTTATACATCGTATTCAACATCTGACAGACATTAATACAGCACACAAAGAGCAAAACGTTATGAAAGCGGCGACACGACTTGTTTGGCCGGCTGTACTTCCCTCCCTCCTGATAAATTGTATGCAGGGAGATGTGGGGGTGGAGAGGGAGGGGGGTTAGGTGAGGAGGAGGGTTAATGTGTGGGGGGTGGGTGAGGCGGGAAGGGAGAGGGGAGATATGGAGGGTTGGGGGAGGGAGGGAGGAGGAGTTGGGCTAATGTGTGGGGGTGGGGAGGGAGAGGGGAGATATGGAGGGTTGGGAAAGGAGTAGGAGGGTTAATATGTGGGGGTGGGGAATGGGAGGGGTGGGGGAGATATGGAGGGTTGGGGGAGAAGGAGGAGGAGGATAAATGCGTGGGGTGGGTGGAGGGGTAGGCGGTGAGGGAGGGGGGAGATATGGAGGGTTGGGGGAGGAGGAGGAGGGTTGATGTGGGGGGTGGGAGGGATGTGGGGCGTTTAAAGAATAGATTACCTGGTGATACCTTGTGATGAGTTCGCTACACTTCTAGTGGCACCGAGGAGCGCGCCGCCCCTCGTTCTGGGTGGTGATTTGGTGCAGCAGACTGCTCGAAGGGGCAGCACGCTCCCCTGCGAAGATGGGCTCGTCTGGCACTTTTTGCAGTTCGACATCGAGGGCTCTCTTGAAGTTGTCTAACGAGACGCCCCTCATATCTCTTACTCGCTGTGGGAGTTTGTTGAAGAGACGTGGGCCTCTGTGTGATAACCAGCCCTCTCGCAGAGAGCCCATAGCACCCCTGTTATTCATTCGGGGATATCGCATTCCCAGCTTCTCCTATCACTGAATTTCATGACGATCGAGGTATGTAGGTTTGGTACTAAACCCTCTGCGATTTTCCACGTGTATATTATTAGGTAATTAACGTTTTCTTCTACGTTCCAGCGAGTACAGTTTCAGTGCTATTAACCCCTTCAGACTCATATGACGCAGAGGTTGCCAGATTAGCAATAAGAAATAGAGTTCTCTCACTCTTATAATTACCTCTCCAAAATTAGTTTTCTGCCCACAGCTAACTCAAAGACAACTGCTGAGGTTGAAGTAACTAAACTACTGGTTTCTAAATACCCCTGATGGTAACAAAGGCTTTAAAGTATCTCCAATAGGCTCAACAGTATTCAAGCCGCGGTAGCACTAGAGATTTGAAGAGCGTTATCATAGGTAATTCACCGAGTGCTGGGTGTGTGTAGGGGCGGGGGGGGGGGGGGGGAGGAATAGGGTTAATATTTGTGGATTGGGGTGGGAGGGATGTGGGGCGGATGAAGAATGGGTTGCAGGGGTATGGGGAAGGGGGAAGAGGGGTTAACATGAGGGGTGGGGAAGGGAGGGATGTGGAGGGGGTTAACATGTGTGGGTGGGGATGGGAGGGAAGTGGAGGTTAGGGGGGGTTGGGAGGAGGGTTGGGATGAGGGGGGGGGGGGGTAATGTTAATATTCTGATAGTAACACAAATATAATAATGAAATTGTCGTCTGAAACAAGGCCTAAAGGTACCATAATATACGTCATACTAAAAGTAGCTCCGAATAACCCTCTCAATATATGCCCCTGAATAAATACCACTAATTTATTACAACACACTGCACATATTTAATAATTAAGGGGGGATGGTTCACTTTTTGGTCGATTTTTTATATATTCATTATTTTCCTCCTTAGATCTCCATCAAACTTAAACAAAAAAAACATCCATTAGATTCCCCATCTAGATTAATTTGAAGAAAAAAAAATCGGCAGAAAAATGTTCCGACCGAAGGCCGGTTCTTCCAAAATTACAGGCTCGCTATCGTTCGCGAGGAAAAAAAATCGACACCTAAATGGCACAAAAGGTTTAATATTGACAATGAAATGGGGCAAAAGGTCTAAAAAGCGACAAACTAATGGAGCAAACATCCTAAAATCTGAAAACTAAATGGGCTAAGCATGAGGGAGAAAGGGGACCAGAAAAACGGCCCATCTTCCCTTAATATAAGCCAAATAATATGAAATAATAATTATAATTGGAATGACGTCTCTTCCCCGGCTGGTTGTCTAAAGAATATATTTTTAGACCTTTCGCCCCAATTTGTTGTCAAAATTAAGACCTTTCGTGCTATTTAGGTGTCGATTTTCTTCCTGGCGAACGATAGTGAGACTGTAATTTTGGAAGAACCGGGACATTTTTATACCGAAAAAATTACAAATTAATCTAGGAGGAGGATCTAATGGATGTTTTTTTTTTTTTTAAGTTTGACGGAGGTCTAAGGAGGAAATTAGAAAAATTATAAATAAGTGAAAAAATCGACCAAAAAGTGAACCATTATGCCTAATATATGAAACAATTATAGTGACAGTAATGACGGAAATCTCTCTCGGCCTATTATAGTGACAGTAATGACGGAAATCTCTCTCGGCCTATTATAGTGACAGTAATAACGGAAATCTCTCTCGGCCTATTATAGTGACAGTAATGACGGAAATCTCTCTCGGCCTATTATAGTGACAGTAATGACGGAAATCTCTCTCGGCCTATTATAGTGACAGTAATGACGGAAATCTCTCTCCGCCTATTATAGTGACAGTAATGACGGAAATCTCTCTCGGCCTATTATAGTGACAGTAATGACGGAAATCTCTCTCGGCCTATTATAGTGACAGTAATGACGGAAATCTCTCTCGGCCTATTATAGTGACAGTAATGACGGAAATCTCTCTCGGCCTTTTATAGTGACAGTAATGACGGAAATCTCTTTCGGCCTATTATAGTGACAGTAATGACGGAAATCTCTCTCGGCCTATTATAGTGACAGTAATGACGGAAATCTCTCTCGGCCTATTATAGTGACAGTAATGACGGAAATCTCTCTCGGCCTTTTATAGTGACAGTAATGACGGAAATCTCTCTCGGCCTATTATAGTGACAGTAATGACGGAAATCTCTCTCGGCCTATTATAGTGACAGTAATGACGGAAATCTCTCTCGGCCTATTATAGTGACAGTAATGACGGAAATCTCTCTCGGCCTATTATAGTGATTGTAATGACGGAAATCTCTCTCGGCCTATTATAGTGACAGTAATGACGGAAATCTCTCTCGGCCTATTATAGTGACAGTAATGACGGAAATCTCTCTCGGCCTATTATAGTGACAGTAATGACGGAAATCTCTCTTGGCCTATTATAGTGACAGTAATGACGGAAAATCTCTTTCGGCCTATTATAGTGACAGTAATGACGGAAATCTCTCTCGGCCTATTATAGTGACAGTAATGACGGAAATCTCCCTCGGCCTATTATAGTGACAGTAATGACGGAAATCTCTCTTGGTCTATTATAGTGACAGTAATGACGGAAATCTCTCTCGGCCTATTATAGTGACAGTAATGACGGAAATCTCTCTCGGCCTATTATAGTGACAGTAATGACGGAAATCTCTCTGCCTATTATAGTGACAGTAATGACGGAAATCTCTCTCGGCCTATATAGTGACAGTAATGACGGAAATCTCTCTCGGCCTATTATAGTGACAGTAATGACGGAAATCTCTCTCGGCCTATTATAGTGACAGTAATGACGGAAATCTCTCTCGGTCTATTATAGTGACAGTAATGACGGAAATCTCTCTCGGCCTATTATAGTGACAGTAATGACGGAAATCTCTCTCGGCCTATTATAGTGACAGTAATGACGGAAATCTCTCTCGGCCTATTATAGTGACAGTAATGACGGAAATCTCTCTCGGCCTATTATAGTGACAGTAATGACGGAAATCTCTCTCGGCCTATTATAGTGACAGTAATGACGGAAATCTCTCTCGGCCTATTATAGTGACAGTAATAACGGAAATCTCTCTCGGCCCATTATAGTGACAGTAATGACGGAAATCTCTCTCGGCCTATTATAGTGACAGTAATGTTGGAAATCTCTCTCGGCCTATTACAGTGACAGTCTATCTATCTATCTATATGCTCAGGCTCAATCCCCATTTTGGGGGTAGCCGACTCAAGACAGAGCAAGAACAGGGAAAACACAAAAACATCATAAAACAAAAAATAAACACAGATAAAAAACACAAACTCTCACACATCCAGGTCACCCAGGAGAAGACCCAGAGACCAGGGTTACAAAGGTCGCTCCAGCACTCCCCCGGCCCCTGACCACCCGGAGAGGTTCCGATCTCGGCAGGCAGACATGCAGCGGAGCCAAAGCCACAAGCCCTCCCACCACACTTCCAGGCACACCCTTCATATTAATCGTCTCCCCGGGCCAGGCGCCTGATGGACTATTATCTAGTCCAACTTGCGCCCGACCCCTTACTCCAAATGACCACGTGTTCACTCAACTATTCACAAGCATTCTCCATTCACTCTTGTCCACCACCACTTCCCCTGCCTGATCTATAGTCATTCCTCTATCATCCAAAGCCTTTCTTACACAGTCTCTCCATCTCAATGGGGGTCTTCCTGCCCTTCTATCTCCCCTTGTATCTGACTCACATATTCTCTTTGTAAGCCTTTCATCTCCCATTCGTTCAACATGACCATACCAGCTCAGCACCCTTCTGTCCACTCTGGCTGACAAATGTTCCTGCTGCCCCACTCTCCTACGTATCTCTTCATTCCTCAATCTGTCTCTACGAGTAACTCCACACATACTCCTCAAGCAGCTCATCTCCATCACATCCAGCCCTCTTTTCCCCTTTTTCTTCAGAGCCCATGTCTCAGCCCCATACATCACTGTTGGCACAACAATTCCTTGATACAGTGCACTTTTTACTTTCACTCCGAGATTTCTCGTCTTCCACATACTTCCCATTGCTCCGAAAACCTTCCTTCCTTCACACACTCTCTGTTTTACCTCCACTTCCATACCTCCACTCCTGCTTATTGTTCCTCCTAGATATTTAAAACACTCTACTTGTTCCAATATTTCCCCATCCAGCCTCACATCTAGATTCACCCTATGCTCTCCCCTATTACACACCATTACTTTACTTTTATTGACGTTCACCTTCAGTTTCCTCCTTCCACAAACCACACCAAACTCTTTGACTACCTGCTGCAGTTTCTCATCAGAATCCGCCACCAATGCTGTGTCATCAGCGAACAGCAACTGATTCAACTCCCAATCTCTACCATTCTTTCCTACTAAACCCAATCCTCTTCCCATAGTTCTCCTTTTCACCTCCCTCACCACACCATCCATAAACATATTAAACAGCCATGGTGACATTACACAACCCTGTCGCAAACCTACCTTTACCTCAAACCATTCACTCAACTCACCATTTCCTACTCTCACACATGCTCTGCTCCCTTCATAAAAACTCTTAACTGCTTCTAACAAATTTCCTCCTATTTCATAAATCCTTAACACCTTCCACATTGCTTCACGGTCTACACGATCATACGCTTTTTCCAAGTCCATAAAAGCCCAAAATATCTCCTTATGCTTCTCTAAATACTTCTCGCATAACTGTCTTACTGCAAACATCTGATCCACGCACCCTCTTCCCCTCCTAAAACCGCACTGTTCTTCTCCTATTGCAACTTCCGTACACTTTATTATCCTCTCTATCAACACCCTGCCATACAGCTTTCCAACCACTGACAATAAACTAATACCTCTATAACTTGAACACTCCTGCCGATCTCCCTTCCCCTTGTACAACGGCACAATACATGCACTCTTCCAGTCTATTGGTACCATTGACACAGCAAAGCACACATTGAAAAGTCTCACCAACCAATATATTATCACATCTCCACCCTTCTTTATACACTCCACAGCAATACCATCCAAACCTTCTGCTTTTCCCGCTCTCATTTGTTTCACTGCTTCTTTCACCTCATTTTCCTCAATCCTTTCATTCATTCCCTGCCACCTGGGTGGCCTGGGTAACCTATCTCCATCCACCTCTGCTTCAATCACTGCTTCTCTTCCATCTCTTGTATTTAACAGAGATTCAAAATACTCGGTATATCTTTTCCTCACTTCAACTGGTTCCACTAGTAATTCTCCATTTTCATCTTTCACTGACTCTTCCCTCTTTTGTCCTCCTTTCCTTACTTTATTTACCTCCTTCCAGAACATCTTCTTTCGTTCTTCAAAATTCTCACTCAGCCTTTGGCCCCACCTTTCGTTTGCATCTTTTTTCGCTTCTCTAATTTTCCGTTTTGCCTCTCTCCTTTTCTCCTTGTACCTCTCCCATACCTCAACACTACCATCCTGTAAAACCCTCTCAAAACACTGTCTCTTCTCCTCAACTGCCTTTCTCACCGTATCATTCCACCACTCGCTTCCCTTCCTGATACCTCTGCCTCCTACTTTCCTTTTGCCGCATACTACCTCTGCACTTGCTTTCACTCCTTCCTTAAACTGTTGCCATTCAATCTCTACTTCTCTCTCTTCCATCTCTCTCACTTCCATCCACTTTTCATTTAGTCTTTCCTTGTACTCCCTCTCTTTTTCACTCTTCTCTAACTCACTAACTTTTATTACCTCTCTTACTTCACGCTTGTCTCTTATTCTCCTGTAACTCTTAACTCTTAGCTTTCCCTCCACCAGGTAATGATCTGACATACCCTCCGCCTCACCTCTCATCACATTCACATCCAGCAGTCTACACAATCTTTCCCTTGTCACCAGCACATAATCCATCAATGCCCTCTCTACAGTCTCTCCCCTCACAAGTCTATGCCAGGTGTACTTGTGTATACGCCTTTTTTTGAAGAACGTATTACCTACACTCAATCTACACTCTTCACATACATTTTTCAATCTTTCTCCACTCTCGTTTACACCATCCACACCAAAACTACCGATGACTCCCTCAACAGGCTCATTTCCTACCCTAGCATTTAGGTCCCCTAAAACTATAACATTTTCATTTTCATCAAACCCTTGCAGACAATCTCTCAACTATAGTATAACTAGTAGGATAAGTAAATTTGCAGACGATACCAAAATGGGGAGAACAATTGATTCAGATAGAGATATAGAGTGCCTCCAAAGGGATCTAGATACCTTACACGAATGGTCAGTAAATTGGCAGATGAAGTTTAACATTGACAAATGCAAGGTATTAAAGATAGGGAAGATGCATACAAATGTTAAATATAAACTAGCTAATGTGGAATTAGAAAACTCGAATTGTGAGAAAGATCTAGGTGTGTTTGTTAGCAATGATTTGAAGCCTAGACAACAGTGTATAAGCGTTCGAAACAAGGCAAACAGGATTCTCGGGTTCATCTCAAGGAGTGTGAGTAACAGAACTGCTGATGTTATCTTAAACCTTTACTTGTCATTAGTGAGACCCCATATGGATTATGCTGTTCAATTTTGGTGTCCTTATTACAGAATGGACATAGATTCATTGGAGAGAGTACAACGTAGAATGACAAAAATGATCCATAATATTAGAAATCTTCCGTATAAAGAAAGGTTGAAAAAAATTAGGCTTACATTCGGTAGAGAGACGCAGAGTTAGAGGGGATATGATAGAGGTGTTCAAGTGGGTTAGTGGGATTAACAAAGGGGACATGACAAATGTACTAAAGCTCAGTGATAGCGAAAGAACTCGTACCAATGGTTTCAAATTAGATAAATTTCGTTTCAGAAAAGATATAGGCAAATATTGGTTTGGTAACAGAGTTGTAGATGGGTGGAATGGACTACCAAGTGCTATAGTGGGATTAAAAACGATAGGGAGCTTTAAGATAAAATTGGATAAGCATATGGACGAGAAGGGTTGGGTGTGAAGGGGGATCAGCAGGGTTGGGCCAATCAGCGCTCTGCAGACCCCCGTAATCCTGCGTTAATCTCTAACCGTTTTGGTAAGATGATCCTCAGGGTATTAGAGTGTTGAGCCTATAATTGGGCTTTGTAATTGGGGTTGTGTGGGACAGGGATCTGCCTTGCTTAGGCCAATCGGCTTTCTGCAGACTCCCATTTTCTTATGTTCTTATGTTCTTATGTGCAAACCAACCAAGTCGCTCGTGTGCAGCACTGCACTGTGTTACACAAATTGTACTTTGTAACATTTATTTTCTCGGATTAGCTACTATTTAGGTTGTGATTATTGTTGTCGTTTTGTTACAATGTTTTCCAGGCATTTCACTAAGTTTGTCAAGTTTCTAAAAATCCATCCTCCTTCGTCAAGCAAACTATATATAGTTTGACCATAGATGAATTATTGGTCTCATGCCAATGGTCTTTTAGGAAATAAGAACATAAGAACATAAGAACATAAGAAAATGGGAGTCTGCAGAAAGCCGATTGGCCTAAGCAAGGCAGATCCCTGTCCCACACAACCCCAATTCAATTACAAAGCCCAATTATAGTATCAACACTCTAATACCCTGAGGATCGTCTTACCAAAACGATTAGAGATTAACGCAGGATTATGGGGGTCTGCAGAGCGCTGATTGGCCCAACCCGGCTGATCCCCCTTCACACCCAACCCTTCTCGTCCATATGCTTACCCAATTTTATCTTAAAGCTCCCTACAGTTTTAGATCCCACTATAGCACTTGGTAGTCCATTCCACCCATCTACAACTCTGTTACCAAACCAATATTTGCCTACATCTTTTCTGAAACGAAATTTATCTAATTTGAAACCATTGGTACGAGTTCTTTGCTATCACTGAACTTTAGTACATTTGTCATGTCCCCTTTGTTAATCCCACTAACCCACTGATATACATTTATCCAATGACAGTGTGCGGTCCTTTTTAAGCTGAATAACTTTGTTGAATTTAGCTGGATAAGACTTTACAAATAATATCAGTTTCACCTCTTACCTTTCCTCCCCTTTGGTCACTAAGTGAAGGGTCATGAAGGAGAAAGAGAGAGCAATGTGGTGGTGAATTATACCCATTACTCTGAACGGCCCTTACCTGGCACCTGAGAGAGAGAGAGAGAGAGAGAGAGAGAGAGAGAGAGAGAGAGAGAGAGAGAGAGAGAGAGAGAGAGAGAGAGAGAGAGAGAGAGAGATGTGATTTAATGAAGAGAACTAATTTTTTCGTGAAGAGAAATTGATGGTAGTTGTTCAACCGTAATAGTACTTTGCTGTTATATAGTGAAATTGGAATGACTAAAAATAATCTAAAATTTTCCGATGCTCATTATAGGTGTCAAGTAATATAAGTAAAATCATTTGCGAGTAAGAGCCAATCAAATGAGTCAAGTGACCTTCTGGAGATTAATATTGGGATACTCAAACGTTTTCTGGAATTATCAAAATCAATTACCCGAGATGCTCGATAAGCCTCACGAAAGGGTCACTTTAGTGAAAGCGATAAGGTTCACGGAAGCAAGGGTCACTTTAGTGAAAGCGATAAGGTTCACGGAAGCAAGACCATATAAAAAAACTTTCAAAACGCCCTAGGGGCTCTCAAAACAAAGGAATATGTGATTAGGTGAGATAATTCCCCTCTAGTACATCCTAACACTCATCAACATGTGCCCCCCCCCCCTCCTCAATTATCATCTATTTTTCCTCTTAGTACCCTAATTTATCGTATATTTTTAGCGTGCATTATTTTCATGTGGTCTCAAAGACACGGGTAAGTCATTTAGAGACCCTATAACAGTGTAAGATCTGTCCCGGAGAGCTCAGTTGCAAGCCGGACGCTGGAGAGGGAGGGTGTATGTCTCTTGGCTGGCCGCCCCAGAATATGACCGGGCAGTGAAAATATATGTTTTTCACTTCCCAATTGCTGTTCCCACTTCATTAATCGTTCTTCAAGGTTCATGTGTTCATCATATATGTAAAATAACACACATGGAGAAGAAATAATGTTTTTGATCGTAGACATAACAAACTCTGGTTGTTGTTGTTGTTGTTGTTCCCTAAGCTGCCTGGCCGAACAGCCCCGAGTCCCTGAGAAAGGCCATGGCCATGATCGGGCTTTCCCACAGAGCTCTCATTGAGTGTAGATTGTGTTGTTGGCGTAAGTGGTTGTGTGAAATGCAGTCTTCTATGATGTGTTTAATGGTATGGGGTGCTGTGTTACATCCCGGGCAGGCGTCGACAACAGAGTCATCCAGTCTCTTCTGATAGCTCAGGAGAGCTCGATGGTGTCCGCATCTCAGCCTGGCCAGGTGGACACGGGTCCTTGGAGCGGCTTCGGTCGCGCCGGGAATTTCCACAAACTCTGGTTAAAAACATTTACATGGTCAAGATAATGTTCCTTTCATGAAACACTAACATCACACCAGTACTATTTTATAACGACTACAGTAAACTGTACATAACGACCCTGGTTCCCTTTATCCACTATCCGGGGATGTAGTACTGTCAGCCGCTCTGCCTCAGACAGGACCATTTGGTCCGATCATTACAACCACAACACACGATATAAGAAGAGTAAAGCGGCTGGGAAAATACAAATTGCCTTATGTATCAAGACAATGGGTCTGGTGTCTCTCTAACTACTGTACTGTACTGTACTGTATTCTCACTTTTTGTTTGTACATACAAATAAGTATGTGGTTGTATGATATTGAGTTAGTATATTATGAGCATCTTAATGCCATGAATGTTATTATGCATTGCTCAATTGTCCATCGATTTTGAAAATATATTATCCTATATTTTGTTTTAGATATTTAGTTACCCCCTCTTAGTTGTAAGACCACCTAGTGATAATATTACTTTAGTAAGATAGATGGTAAGCAGGTTAACTGACACACCCATATAATGTATATTCTCTCTTTCTCTCATCATAGTTTCGCTATTGTTTTACTTCTCATATAACTTTCTGTATGTTACAAACCCTATTACTGTCACGTAATGTTGTTCTCTGTTCAAACATTGGGTCCCCTTCCCCAGCGTTACTGCCCTTCACTGGGACACATTCCTTATCTACAGTCATTGATTTACCGTCTACCTTATGGTAGCATGTTCGGCTCACAATCGAAAGGTCCCGAGTAAGACTCCCGGGTATAGCGAGACGGATGGGTAGTTTCCTTACACTCAATGCCTCTGTTAACCTAGGAGTAACTAGGAACCTGGAGTTAGTGGACATAACTGTGTGATGTGCCATTCAGGAAGTATGTATGGGAAAAGGATGGTTAACTATTATTATGCCGTAGTCGAGTTGGTTAATGCGTTGGAGGCCATTCTGATTGACTTCGGTTCGAATCCTATTTAGGCATAGATATTAATTAATTTAAAATGTACAGGCTTCGAACTATCTCACCAAACCCTTTATACTACCACAGGTCCTTGATAAACTGCACATACTCGTCTAAATATTGTTTTAGTCAGGGTCCAGAGAATATAGGGTCAACCCACCCCTCAAAGAAAACGCGCTGTCTTTCGCGCATGACGTCATTCTCCCTACAGTGGGGACAGAGGCTAGGGGACAGTGGGAGGTCGGTCAGTTCATTCACTTTGAGAACTCAATCACGAACATACAGGTGAAACAAAGCGGATGTTTTATAATTCTAGTTGTGTGTGGTATGATAATGATTTGGAATTATGAATGCTAAGATACCTATCTTGAAATATATAGCATAAAAACAATGATGTTAGTTACTATGCATCACCTAAAGTACCGGTGATGTCCTTTTCTTTATAGTGTAGCCACTATTAGACCATTGTATTCAGATTAGGAAGGACCTCTAGCAATAATATGGCTTCCAACTATCTCAACCAAACGTTTTAACTACCGTAGATCCTTCCGAAGCTGCATAATATTGTATTAATATATCCTAGCTAGAATACAATATAACACACGTAGCTGGTACTACCGTAGATCCTTCCGAAGCTGCATAATATTGTATTAATATATCCTAGCTAGAATACAATATAACACACGTAGCTGGTACTGTCGTATTAATATATCCTAGCTAGAATACAATATAACACACGTAGCTGGTACTGTCGTATTAATATATCCTAGCTAGAATACAATATAACACACGTAGCTGGTACTGTCGTATTAATATATCCTAGCTAGAATACAATATAACACACGTAGCTGGTACTGTCGTATTAATATATCCTAGCTAGAATACAATATAACACACGTAGCTGGTACTGTCGTATTAATATATCCTAGCTAGAATACAATATAACACACGTAGCTGGTACTGTCGTATTAATATATCCTAGCTAGAATACAATATAACACACGTAGCTGGTACTGTCGTATTAATATATCCTAGCTAGAATACAATATAACACACGTAGCTGGTACTGTCGTATTAATATATCCTAGCTAGAATACAATATAACACACGTAGCTGGTACTGTCGTATTAATATATCCTAGCTAGAATACAATATAACACACGTAGCTGGTACTGTCGTATTAATATATCCTAGCTAGAATACAATATAACACACGTAGCTGGTACTGTCGTATTAATATATCCTAGCTAGAATACAATATAACACACGTAGCTGGTACTGTCGTATTAATATATCCTAGCTAGAATACAATATAACACACGTAGCTGGTACTGTCGTATTAATATATCCTAGCTAGAATACAATATAACACACGTAGCTGGTACTGTCGTATTAATATATCCTAGCTAGAATACAATATAACACACGTAGCTGGTACTGTCGTATTAATATATCCTAGCTAGAATACAATATAACACACGTAGCTGGTACTGTCGTATTAATATATCCTAGCTAGAATACAATATAACACACGTAGCTGGTACTGTCGTATTAATATATCCTAGCTAGAATACAATATAACACACGTAGCTGGTACTGTCGTATTAATATATCCTAGCTAGAATACAATATAACACACGTAGCTGGTACTGTCGTATTAATATATCCTAGCTAGAATACAATATAACACACGTAGCTGGTACTGTCGTATTAATATATCCTAGCTAGAATACAATATAACACACGTAGCTGGTACTGTCGTATTAATATATCCTAGCTAGAATACAATATAACACACGTAGCTGGTACTGTCGTATTAATATATCCTAGCTAGAATACAATATAACACACGTAGCTGGTACTGTCGTATTAATATATCCTAGCTAGAATACAATATAACACACGTAGCTGGTACTGTCGTATTAATATATCCTAGCTAGAATACAATATAACACACGTAGCTGGTACTGTCGTATTAATATATCCTAGCTAGAATACAATATAACACACGTAGCTGGTACTGTCGTATTAATATATCCTAGCTAGAATACAATATAACACACGTAGCTGGTACTGTCGTATTAATATATCCTAGCTAGAATACAATATAACACACGTAGCTGGTACTGTCGTATTAATATATCCTAGCTAGAATACAATATAACACACGTAGCTGGTACTGTCGTATTAATATATCCTAGCTAGAATACAATATAACACATGTAGCTGGTACTGTCGTATTAATATATCCTAGCTAGAATACAATATAACACACGTAGCTGGTACTGTCATATTAATTTATCCTAGCTAGAATACAATATAACACACGTAGCTGGTACTGTCGTATTAATATATCCTAGCTAGAATACAATATAACACACGTAGCTGGTACTGTCGTATTAATATATCCTAGCTAGAATACAATATAACACACGTAGCTGGTACTGTCGTATTAATATATCCTAGCTAGAATACAATATAACACACGTAGCTGGTACTGTCGTATTAATATATCCTAGCTAGAATACAATATAACACACGTAGCTGGTACTGTCGTATTAATATATCCTAGCTAGAATACAATATAACACACGTAGCTGGTACTGTCGTATTAATATATCCTAGCTAGAATACAATATAACACACGTAGCTGGTACTGTCGTATTAATATATCCTAGCTAGAATACAATATAACACACGTAGCTGGTACTGTCGTATTAATATATCCTAGCTAGAATACAATATAACACACGTAGCTGGTACTGTCGTATTAATATATCCTAGCTAGAATACAATATAACACACGTAGCTGGTACTGTCGAATTAATATATCCTAGCTAGAATACAATATAACACACGTAGCTGGTACTGTCGTATTAATATATCCTAGCTAGAATACAATATAACACACGTAGCTGGTACTGTCGTATTAATATATCCTAGCTAGAATACAATATAACACACGTAGCTGGTACTGTCGTATTAATATATCCTAGCTAGAATACAATATAACACACGTAGCTGGTACTGTCGTATTAATATATCCTAGCTAGAATACAATATAACACACGTAGCTGGTACTGTCGTATTAATATATCCTAGCTAGAATACAATATAACACACGTAGCTGGTACTGTCGTATTAATATATCCTAGCTAGAATACAATATAACACACGTAGCTGGTACTGTCGTATTAATATATCCTAGCTAGAATACAATATAACACACGTAGCTGGTACTGTCGTATTAATATATCCTAGCTAGAATACAATATAACACACGTAGCTGGTACTGTCGTATTAATATATCCTAGCTAGAATACAATATAACACACGTAGCTGGTACTGTCGTATTAATAAATCCTAGCTAGAATACAATATAACACACGTAGCTGGTACTGTCGTATTAATATATCCTAGCTAGAATACAATATAACACACGTAGCTGGTACTGTCGTATTAATATATCCTAGCTAGAATACAATATAACACACGTAGCTGGTACTGTCGTATTAATATATCCTAGCTAGAATACAATATAACACACGTAGCTGGTACTGTCGTATTAATATATCCTAGCTAGAATACAATATAACACACGTAGCTGGTACTGTCGTATTAATATATCCTAGCTAGAATACAATATAACACACGTAGCTGGTACTGTCGTATTAATATATCCTAGCTAGAATACAATATAACACACGTAGCTGGTACTGTCGTATTAATATATCCTAGCTAGAATACAATATAACACACGTAGCTGGTACTGTCGTATTAATATATCCTAGCTAGAATACAATATAACACACGTAGCTGGTACTGTCGTATTAATATATCCTAGCTAGAATACAATATAACACACGTAGCTGGTACTGTCGTATTAATATATCCTAGCTAGAATACAATATAACACACGTAGCTGGTACTGTCGTATTAATATATCCTAGCTAGAATACAATATAACACACGTAGCTGGTACTGTCGTATTAATATATCCTAGCTAGAATACAATATAACACACGTAGCTGGTACTGTCGTATTAATATATCCTAGCTAGAATACAATATAACACACGTAGCTGGTACTGTCGTATTAATATATCCTAGCTAGAATACAATATAACACACGTAGCTGGTACTGTCGTATTAATATATCCTAGCTAGAATACAATATAACACACGTAGCTGGTACTGTCGTATTAATATATCCTAGCTAGAATACAATATAACACACGTAGCTGGTACTCAAAGGCTTAACTAACAACATCAGAAGTTGAGACAATTACAGTGTGTGTGTGTGTGTGAATTGAATTGAATTGAATTGAATTGAGTTGAGTTGAGTTTATTTTGCTCAGACTTTTACAAAAAGTATGGAGCACAGCCCCTTCCTTACATGCTACACATGTACAATATGCCTTTGCTAACTAAATTAGCGTACACGTAAATACACTGGTACATCTTAAGCAAACTATATAAAATGTCCTAAGACTTGATCTATCTATACATAGTAAACGTTCTTTTGAGAAGAGGTGACAGTTTCTTCATACATTTTAAGTTAGTATTATTTATTAACAGTATATATTTATACTGTGTTGGGTTATGCCTGTAATAATGAGAAATATATCTATTCCTTAACTGTACAATATCCTCATTTTGACATATAAACAACAAATGATATTCGTCCCGCACCACATTCTCATTACATTTAGTACATACCCTGTCTTCTCTATCAATATTTCTGTGTCTACCAGTAATAACTGGTAATTTATTATTACTTGCTCTCAGTTTACTTATAGCTAGTCTCTCTCCCTTATCCAATTTCGCAAGTTGATCCTCCATACTGAAGACAAATGTATAAGTTCTATAGCTACTACAAATGGCCCTACTTGACAAATTACTATTCCATTTTGTTATCCGTTGATCTTTAAGCTGTTCTTCTATTGCCAATCTGAACCAGGCTGGGGTTATTACATGGTGTGACAACCAGACTCCAGACATCCCACAGTCATTACAAATACTTTTAACACAATTCAACCAAGGTGAAGTATAAACACCAACCTGATCCAAATGTAACAAACACTTGTACATTATATAACTTAACTTACCGTACTTGTTTTACCAGTAATTAATCTCACCCAGTAACCGATCATTGAACACTTAATATTTATGTCTATAGGATATTCACCAAGTTCACCATACAACATGTCATTACTAACCTACATTACCACATGTGTTTGTAATATTTCATTAATCGATTTTAGGAGTAGAGTTGGTTGTTGGGTAGAACAAAATAAAACTTATGAACATGTAATGTATGCTTTAAAAACCTCAAATGAAGCTGTTCTAATTTTCTAATAACATAATGTCCCCATACCTCAGCAGCATACAGTACAGTACAACATAACTGGTCTAACCATTGCTTTAAACAATTCCAGCTGTATATCAACTGGTAAATTAAATTTTCTGCATTTACTAATCAATGAATACATAGCCCTTGTAGCTTGCTGTTTTAATTATAATTCTAATGTGGGTGTGATCATTTGGCAGCTGGTAATATGACAGTAGAAACAATCATCAGCTTAACATGGGCAAGGTATAATTCAAAAGCGCGCGCGCGCACACACACACACACACACACACACACACACACACACACACAGTTTGTAAAATGCAGTGCGTGTGTGTGTGTGTGTATGACGTTAGGAAAACTATTCTGCTTAACATTGACAAGCTAGAATTAACCCCAACCCACACACACACATGCACACACAGTTTATAAAATGTAGTGCGTGTGTGTGACTGTGTGTATGACGTTAGGAAAAATATTCAGTTTAACATTGACACGCTAGAAACTAACCCCAACCCACACACACACATGAGTTTGTAAAATGCATGTGTGTGTGTGTGTGTGTGTGTGTTAGTGAGTGTGCGTAAGTGTATGTGCGTGCGTGAGTGTGTGTGTGTGTGTGTGTGTGTGTGTGAGTGAGTGTGTGTGCATAAGTGTGTGTGTGTGTCCCTTCTAATTGGCGGAAAATTCATAGGGCATTAAAAAGATTTATCAGCTTAACCCGTACAGCCCCAGCAACGCGCCTGACGCGTCGGCGATGTATGTAACGCACAGCCCCAGAGACGCGCCTGGCGCATCACCCTAATTGCGCCGACCGTAACCTCAGGTGTAGCCACTCAAGAGGGCTCAGATTCGTATGGGAACTGTGTTCGTATCCCACGCAACCGTGCCGATGGTTGAAAACTCTCAAAGTCCACGTGCGTGTGCGTGAGCGTGCAATAACCTGGTTTTTTGAGGTAATTGCCTTCAATTTTTTACTCTTGTAAAATACGTTTTCGGGGGCTCTGTAGCACCATTCTTTAAGCTTTTTGAGCGTTTTTTCGTGGTTTTTCCTTCATTCCTAACCCATTCACTATTGTTTCTGGAATAAAACCATTTTTTGAAAACCGGCCGGGTTCTGGTGAACAAACATTACAAAACTAGCCGGGGCTGGACGGGTTAACATTGACAAGCTAGAATTCAACACACACACTCATGGTTTGTAAAATGCAGTCTTTTTGTCATGATAAAGGTGAGCAAGATACGCATACACAAACACTCATTCCCACTATCCCATACACACATACACTCACAGATTTTCACTCAGATCAACACACACACATCACCGCTTGTCCACACACACAAACACAAGCCTGTGTGCGTGTTTGTGTGTGTGTCCGTTCCTTCACTAATAACATTATAATATGCCCTTCCTTAGGAATAAGTAGCCCCTAATCAGGTCTCAACCACTCCCACTCTCTCTCTCATATGAAGTTAATGTAAGCACTTTCTTGGTGTAGCCTATAGCCTATATGTTATTCATTGGTATGCTCGCTATCATCCATAATATATTACCTCATATTTATGCACATTTAATTGTAAAATATACTAAGCTTGATATATTTTAATGTTTTCTTTTGTCCTGTAACATTAAATAAGATTCTATATACACGCATAGTTCAATATATCACAAAACAAGATGTCTTATATGAGGGGTTCAGGCAGAACGTGGGGCCTGTGACGTCACTCATTCACAGGTACCTGCGCGTGGGTTGACACTATATTCTCTGGACCCTGGTTTTAGTTAAACATCGCCGGTACAGAAGGGGTCAAAAGGTCGTTAACGTAAAAATGGGAACAGGGAGTGTGGGGAATGTATTAATGAAACAAAATAAAACAAGAACATTGAGTCTGACATCATAAAACAGGGGACATTATAGCAAGGAGAAATGGGAGGTCTTTAAGAGAAAGAACTTAGATCGAAAGAGGGGATTGAGAGAGAGAGATTAGTTGAAGAAATTCTTTGTAAGCTATTTGTACTTAACTTACAATGTGCTATGGACTATATATATTAAGTAATCCAAATAATGTACTAGGTAATTACGTTCACATAAAGCGATACAGTACAAGCTTTATGAAAGGATAGTCTATAACTGAAATAGAAAACAATTCAATTATGGTTTGCCCTCCGTGCATCATCAATTATTCCATCATCGGGGATTAATTGAATGGGTACAAGAGGGATAATTAATGTTCATCACATCTGAATTATGTTCGGATGACTGGGTGATCAACACACACACACACACACACACACACACTGTCATGGCGGCTGCACACACGTAGTATCTGTACTTGAAATGCTTGTTCGGGGGTTGGGATTCGACTTCACTGCCGACAAAGGTTTCTCGTAAAAACTCTCCCTATCTTTCTTTCTCTATATATGTCTACCTATATATATATATATATATATATATATATATATATATATATATATATATATTATATTATATATATATATATATATATATATATATATATATATATACATATATACATTGCTGAATTCAGGGAGTGTTGTTGTTTATGGAACCTTTGACGCACTACTCATTCAAAACAGTTGCCTCCATGACTGACTAATATTATTACATAAGAAAAAAATCGCTTGCAGAGCCAAAATAATGTGAACATGTCAGATTTCCTCAACCGACAGTGGTGGTTCTTGCAACACCGAAAAATCATCTGAGTCCGGATGTAGCAGATTCAACCGTCATTAATCCGTGTTTACATCCCTACCATTCTCAATTGATATCCACTTACGGTACCCGGCCAGAAGTTAGGAATATATATGTTATTAATCTTGTGGTTTTGCTTTGTTCCCAGCCCTGTGTCAACCAATTACCTTAAGGATGTTACTGAGGATTGTAGTGAAGGTGTTCTGGTTCCCACACAGGTTCAGTCTGTGTATTATTCAGACAGACCAGTGTTAGTGATTGTGTCCAGTGGGTTCGATGGTTTATTACACGAACTGTATGTCTAACACATAGTCTGTAACACAAGCTGTAACTATAATGTATTGTAAATGGTCAGTAAATTGTGAATCATCTTACCACTAAGCTATAGAATTATAAACATTAATTTGACAAATATACCAATGAGATTCACATCAACTTGGACATATTGTTTCCAATATATCCCTTTAGGCTCGATACATATTGGATTTACATAACCACTCTGATAGAGAAGATCGCTGAATAATTCGGTCGTTGTCTGAAGTATTGGTTATAATATGTGGAGGGACCACAAAGGTAACGATTATTAATGAGTGTAGTGCACTAAACAGTCTCTCTCCTTTCACTTCGAGTATCTCCCCGGAATGGACCGCAAGATCTCTGAGATACTAAATATTCCTTTGTAATTCCTTGTAATTTTCTCTCTCTCTCATCATGCATTTCGTTCAGCCAATAATATGTCAGCTTCATTTACCTGAAACTGTTGGTGAATGTAATTTCCCATGTCGTTCATTACCAGTTTATTGTCATTAGTTACGAGTCGTCAGGCAATATGATAAACCAAACATGTTCCAAACCTTTGCCTCTTTAGCATAAAATGTTATGATTATATATTGCTTATAATAATTATTATGTTCCTTCCAACAACCAACAATACTCCTAAAATCGATTAATGAAATTTACAAACACATGTGGGAGTCCGTGGACTCGAACCCAGGATGCTCACACCGAAAATCAACACCTTATACATCGCACCACGAAGACAGTTAAAGGTTGGTGGACACTGCCTACGATTTATTATGCAACTTCGAATCCTGCACATCAATCTAAGCATGTACACACATCCCAACTGCAACTCACGTAGGCTATGCATATGTGAATGGAAAGAGCAATTAATGGGGCCTTAACCACTTAGGGAAGTCCTCTCGATAAATTACTCCTGAACCAATATCAATTATTATGTTCCTTCCAACAACCAACAATACTCATAAAATCGATTAATGAAATTTACAAACACATGTGGGAGTCCGTGGACTCGAACCCAGGATGCTCACACCGAAAATTGATATCCCATTCATATATACTGTATATCCTATTCTGTACACAAACAGGCATATGCACACAAACACACACACACACACTCTCTCTCTCTCTCTCTCAAAGGAAGTTAATCATCTTATAACCTGACGCCCTCATCATTCCCCCGTTATTCCTCGAACTCAATTCACTCTGACAACAATATTAAGGCGGAATTTCCCTAACCACGACACTGGACCAAGACTTAATTTAATTATGGTTTAAGATCGTAAGGTGACCAGAGATGAACGACTTGACGTCCCGGGACACCTGTGTGGTACCAAGATCGCACCCAACTGTCGGTTTTGAATTGAATTATTGTTCATAACTTCTCCCAACTTTAGCTTTCTCCTTCCTACCGTTCCTCCGCTGGTCTAGAGACTGAGGAATAGGCTGTGACACCTTAGATGCACGAGATCGGGTGACAACACACGCCATCTGATGTAATTAACACCTCTCGACCAACTCCTGTCCCTCCCTACTCACGTCGGCCGCCCTCTCGGCACCGACTAAGGGTGGAACCTCAGAAGTAGGCACCGCAAAGTCGTTGCCGAGAAGAAGGTCGACGCCCTCTACTGTCAGTTTCTCTACAATTCCAACATCTATATCTCGTGTCACACCATCAACCTCGAGCTCCACTCGAGCCAACGGGTATGACCGTGTAGCATTAATACCCTGCACCACAACCACCCGTGTCGCGTTTATAGGTTGGCCTGTAAAGTTTTTCATCAGAGTCTGGGATGCACCTGTATCACGCAACAACACCAACCCATGCTTGCAACCAGCCCAACTCACGCAGCCACGCCCTCTATGGTCGCAAAAAGCATCGCGGACAGGTTTCGAGCCTTCCGGACACTCCTTCACTGGCTGTGCCTCCGCATCTGACATATCACCCCGGGTAAACGCAGAAGACCTCAGAGACACCCCAATGTTGCTAGCCAAAGACACGACTGCTGCAGGTTGGTTACTTTTTTTTTTTTTTTTTTTTTCTATGTGATTGAGGGAGGCAAAAGGCATAACTGCCTATAGCGAGTGCCTCCCCCATAGTTGAAAGAGTGACAGGGCCAAAATCAAGGGACGTTCGAGCCAAAATGCCTGGACACACGGAGTTTGAAGCAATTTAAGTCATAGGAAGAGGGAAAGACTGATTCTGGAAGAGAGTTCCAGAGCTCAGCTGTTGAGTAGAAGAAAGTTTGAGAGTAACGTTTCACTCTTGGGTTGGAGAGTTGCACAGAGTAGGGGTGGGATTGAGTTGCAAGACGGGTACCACGTGCCCTACGTAAAGGAGGTGGTATGCACTGGGATAGCTCTGAGGAACACTGATTATTATAGTAGCGATAGAATAGCGAGAGAGATGCAACATTGCGGCGGAGAGAGAGAGATTGCAGAGAGTTGGTGAGTGGACGGGAGTTAATGATACGAAAGGCCTTCCTTTCAACTTTATCTAGGAGAGCGGTGTGAGAGGAACCTCCCCACACATGTGAACAATACTCAATACAAGGGCAGGAACGTGCAAAATGCCCCTTTTTATGACACTAAAAACACTCTACTTCACCCTTGGACTTCCCCTGAGGTGGGGAAGGGCCCTGACCTTTCTTAAACAGGACGGTTTTTGGTTTGTGATCAAAATTAGTATCATTGCTCTTACTTTTTTTATTAAATGTTGCATCACTGACTCGGGGGGGGTGGGGGGGGTGGAGTGTTGCGCCCCTTGTTAACTGCATCGGTCCGTTGTGCAGACCCGCACCCACGAATCAGCGATAATCTTAGGTCAGCCAACTCAGCTGCCTCTTGTAGAGTTTTAGGATGTTTCTCTTTGAAGTTCAAAGTCAGGTCGCTGCCTGTGCATTTATAAAATTGCTCTAGAAGGAATAACTCCTCAAGCTCTTCGAACGTCGTCACCTTCTCTGACCTCAGCCAATTTCTCAAAGCATCAGACAGTTCCCGGGCATGTTCTAGAAAAGTGCTCTCACGACCCTTCGTAACACCCCGAAACTTCAACCTATATGTCTCTGGTTGTAACTCGTACGCCCGCAGAATAGCTTTCTTCAATACCTCATAATCGATGCAAGACTCCAAGGGCAACGCATCATATGCCTTGAGTCCTTTGCCAACCAACCTAGAGGAAACAAGGGCTGCCCACTTAACCTCGGGCCATTGGTGCTCCCGGCACTTCTTCTCAAAACGCAGGAAAAACTCGGTGACACCCGACTCGTCAAATGCAGGGACTAACTTAAGAAGGTGTGATAAAGACTGATCAAGACCTCGATTCCCAGAACCGAGACGCTGCCCTGTCGACTCCACCCGAGACTTCTCAAGCTCTCTGTCTGCACAGTACTTCGTAGCCTCAACCTGAAGCTCAGCCTCACGTATGGCCTTTCTCTCCTCAACCTGAATCCTAAGCTCAGATTCCTGTTGCTGCTGCTGAATCTTAGCCATCTCAAGCTCAGATTCCGGCTGCTGCTTAGCCATCTCAAGCTGGAAGAGCATATCTGGAGTTAAACTTTGAGGAGGAGGAATTGCAACAATTGGAGACCCACCCAGTGATCCACCTAGGGGCAAACCACGCTGCCAGTGACTATCGGCCTGCGGGAACGTACTCGGATCCGGTGTTCTAGAGAGCATGATGGGAGTAGAGTGGAGGGGGGGCTTGGCCGAAGGTGCCAAAGCACCCGCTCCACCCTGTGCACCACGCACCCCGCCCAGCACACCTGCCACCAGGTCACTTCTCGTCATGCTGATAGTGCCAACATGCCCCATGACCGTGGCCAAACACTGGAGACCATACCGATCAATCCCCGACACCCGGTCAACAGTAATAGGCATCTCCAGAAACTTCCTTGCATCCTCGTCACTAGTTACTACTCTAATGCCATCTAACAAACCCAGCTTCTGCACATCAGAGCCTGCTTCCCGTACTGTATCCTCACTGTGCACTGATCCGTCATTCGACATAGTGTCCACCGGAAATCCTCAACGTTTATAAAAAAAAAGAAGTACCTAAACTCTCATGTAGCACTATTCACTCAAAAAATGCTTGAAGACAACTCAAGTGCTATACTACGTTGCCAAAAAAAATTCCAACGTGTCCAAAATATTCCTCAAAAACAAATGTCCACTGCCAAACTGTGAGAAATAACAATCGACCCCCAAATGGTGATTACAAAAAAAAATTCTCCACAAAAAAAATCTTGCAATTATTTCTTAGTTCACTAAATCCTAGACTGAGGTCGCCATTTGTTATGACGACTAAGATAAGATACTAGGCAAGGTCGCCATTTGTTACGACCGGGACTACGAATAAAACAAGGGCACTCAATGATTGGACTAGTAATAGGGCACTATACAACAACGGTACGCTAGATACAAACCCTCAAACTTATATGCCGGCGAACAAAACACCTATACCCTCCAGGGTTAATCTGCGATAGTGGGGTATCCTTAACTGGGCATAAATGTACTCTACTTCAGGCTAACCTGCACTGGTATAGCCTGATAACAAACAAGATGCAAGTTACGTTAAAATGCATAAAAAAGGAATCTATGGAAAGATCAATTAAATCACTGCAAGGTTTAATACAATAAAAAGATGCTTCATTACAGTTACTCTAAACAACAATAAACTCTTCACTCCTATCTGAAAGAAATTGAAGTATAGTCCTACAGCATAGACCTGGAAACTTCTGAAGAAAGTCTGATGCTCATAAGATGCTCGTACTGATTTAGAACTATATAAAGGCAGGAGGCAGGACACCACACGTGTAAATCGAATACACTAAAAGATAGGACATATAATGTTAACTGACACGAGAATACTATAAATGCGCAATGGTAGCAATGCTCGACACTAAAAGAAGTACTTCCTCATCAACGAAGCAGTCTGCTCAGCAAAAACATAACTAATAAATGCTGTGAATAATAATGCACACATATCAAAGAGCTTATATTAAATACTAACAAGCGTCTACTCGATTAATAATGTCTAGCTGGGATACTCTAGGTAAGGAACTGGGGTTGAGCAAGACAGGCTCGTAGCCTAGCGATGTCCTTAAAACTGCATCCTTTAAGTTACGTTAATTGACTAGGGGGCTCTCTCGATAGATCCAGATCACAAGTATCTGGTTCTATTCTGGCGACCCTCTAAAGACAAGCAAAGAGGCAGCAAAGTGTGGAACTGGTACAGGCCAAAACCCTCGGTCAACACAATGCTGCACTCGCAAAGGACGCAACCGAAAAGACAACCCAGGCTACCACTGGACCGGCCGAAGTCGTGTAGGTATAAGCAAACCGTGCACACATCGGAGACAACGACTACAGTTGCCTTATACCAGTCTAGCATTAAATAAAAGAGCAGAAACACTAAATCAATAATGGAGACACACTAAGTTCTTAACCTATACTAACTAAGAACCCTCAAACCTATTCTAAGTACATGTAAATATCTCTGAGGACGGCACATGCAATACAATGGGCCGGCTATGAAAACCGTATGCAGAACCCAAGGGGAGTGTTGTGCAGTTAATAAAGGTTAGAGTATGGAAAGACAGAATCGAGTGAGAGAAACAGTGATAAAGGTGGTGATCGGGAGAGAGTATGCAAAGGGATGTTAGAAGCACGCGCGCCAAGCCTGTTCTGACTAGGACAGCTCCTGGGGACCCTCATGGAGGAGGTAAGTTACACAGGAGACCGCAAAGGCGCGATGGTCGGCCAATCACGGGCCGAGACGTCACAAAACAGCAGGCGTTATATGACACAGCAAGACACGCCCTCCAATGGCGAGCGAGAGGCAGGAATGCACCCGTACATACAGACACTTACTACCTCCTCGCTCTGAAAGTCTTTCTCATTTACACGCTGGTACTATTATCAGTACTGTTGATATAAAATATAACCCGTTGTCACAGACGAAAACAAAGACCACCACTGGACTGTCTGTGACAATGCGATTACTAGGAAAGAAAACAACATTCTCTGATAACTGTAGCCCATTTCGATGTCCCTGGCGAGCGCTAGTGGCTAACGAGAGGCGATTCTGCCAACGCTGGTAGACGTCACAATATATATATATATATATATCCCAGATTGATAATTTGCACACTTTGATTGTAGTTTTAAGAGTTACTGTATACAGCTGGCCTATAATTGTCACTTAATGAATAATTAGTTTCGTAATACAGAGCATGTTATATACCTAATGATTTTCGCTATGTTTAACTATAAGACTAGCTTCAGAATAACATAATTAAAATAATAGCCTTGTAATTTGGTGAAGAATTCTGACAACTTTATAACTAAAATGTTTGCACCGAAGTTCCGCAGTACTAAATTTGATTCGCTACCTCTAATAAGGAATAAATATGATAGGACCAAATATTCTATCTATCTATCTATTGCCTGACGCCATGATCCCCGAAGGGGTGGCCACGAACGAACCACCGCCATGCACCTCTGTCCCCAGTCAGTCGACGCCCCAACCAGCACCGCCTTCGTTCATATACTTCCTCACTCCATCCTTCCACCTCTTCTTCGGTCTACCTCTCCCTCTCTGTCCCTCCACCTCGCTCTCGTACACCCTCTTAGTCATTCTCTCGCTTTCCATACGTTCCATATGGCCGAACCATCTCAAGTTGTTCCTTTTCACACTTTCCAGCACATCTACCTCCACACCACACCTCCTTCTTACTTCTTCATTAGTCTGTCTATCCCTCCATGTAACTCTGCACGCACTTCTTAAGTAATTAATTTCCACTGCTTTCACTCTTGGTCAGAGTCTCTCAACCAACGTCCATGCTTCGCTTCCGTAAGTCAGTGTCGGGATTATCACACTGTCATGCAAGGACTTCTTCACTTCCATACTGACCACCCTATTTCTTGTTACTGCTTTCAGCGTTCCTACAACCCTCTTCCCCTGTTCTACCCTCTCCCGCACTTCTTCATCCATAGTCCCATCTTTACTCAACACACTGCCCAGATACTTAACCCACTGAGCCCCAGCTAGTTATAAATAAATGTACCACCAGGGACCAGCAGGTTTTGATTTTTTTTTTTCGAGAAACAATAGCAAACGGGTTAGGAATGAAGGACCGCCCCAAAAAAACGATCAAAAAGGTCAAAAAGGGGTCCTACGGAGCCCCCGAAAGTCGATTTTACTAGAGTAAAAAATTGAAGGCAAAAACATCCCAAAACCATGTTTTTGCGCGCTCACGCGCACGCGGTTGGACTTTTTGAGTTTTTAACCATCGCCACAAGAGCCTCAAGCTACATTCCACTCATCGAGGATGTGTGTGTACTGTATATACATGCGGGAATTAAAATTGGTACTCGTCTGTGTGTGTACTTGTTTGTGTGTGTGTATGTGTGTGTGTGTCGATTACGTGGGTTCTGGGAGAATGGCGAGTCTACCTCTGTCTTCACTGCCTGTGTGTTTGTCCATATGTGTATTGAATTGACTTTTCGCAATACCCAATTATTATATCATATATTTGTTAAACGGAATGTACCTGTATCTATGAGGTAAGATATGGGGAGGGTAATTAGTGTTTCAAGTTTGACGGTACAGGTGGGCAGCGCACCAAACATTAATAATGTGTAGTGGGCATGAGTTAATTAATTCCAAGGGGCTGGGTCAGCAGGTCACCAGTAATAGAAGGTCGGACATTTATGAATTATCAAGGCATATTTAGTTTGTTGTCTATTTTGAGTGGTTGATATGGATTGGTATTATTTTATCAGTATAGAGGCAGTGTTCCTCCTTAGGCAACATAAATTATATACATTAATCTTGACAAATATAATGATTTGTACTACACTCAATCAATTGTCTTTATTACAAACGTTACTAAGGTTCCCACATTTACGATTTACTAATGCAAACAGTGTTGCCAGTAATTCAAATGTTAATTATATACTCGCTATTTCATGTCTATATTACTAAACATAAACAATGTGCTTAATTCGTTAACCCTCTGTTTTCGAGGACGGTTGGATCATTTATATTTTATATTCCAATTAGACTATTTTATTGAGATTAGGAAGGGTTTATGGAGGTCTGATGGTTAATAGAAATAGGTTCTACCATTCTAATTCTCACAGATCCTTTCAAAGCTGTATAAAACCATGTTGATAGCCAACATGAACTGTCCAAATGAGTCATTATCAAGGGGTTAATGGGTTTGTCAGTATACTGTATACCTATTAACCCCTTGATAAATTATTGGAATACAATTAAAGTTAATGCAAGGTAAACATGTATGCTATTTTCCAGCTCGGGATTCAGCTGCCCTCCTCTGACATATGTCCGTCTGGACACCGAACACTAAAACTGTCCTCAAAGTCAGTCGAGCCTCGTTGATGGTCACTGCAGGAAGTGGAGGAAAAGTGTACATCAAACAACAAACACCAGAACCTTTGACGAGGTAATGTTGTAGGGAATAAATCAAAGGTAAATTAAAACAAACACAAGGTCAAAATAAAGATATATATGCAAAGTAAGCAACTTTGTCACCGTTCAATATAAAGTGTATTATCCACTTTAATCATTAAGTTACCAAAGCCAACATTAACCCCTTCAGACTCATATGACGCAGAGGTTGCCAGATTAGCAATAAGAAAGAGTTCTCTCACTCTTATAATTAACTCTCCAAAATTAGTTTTCTGCCCACAGCTAACTCAAAGACAGCTGCAGAGGTTGAAGTAACTAAACTAAAGGTTTGTAAATACCCCTGATGGTAATAAAGGCTTTAAAGTATCCCTAATAGGCTCAAAATTGAGTCATATGTCGGAGAGCCCCTTCAGACTCATATGACGCAGAGGTTGCCAGATTAGCAATAAGAAAGAGTGCTCTCACTCTTATAATTAACTCTCCAAAATTAGTTTTCTGCCCACAGCTAACTCAAAGACAGCTGCAGAGGTTGAAGTAACTAAACTAAAGGTTTGTAAATACCCCTGATGGTAATAAAGGCTTTAAAGTATCCCTAATAGGCTCAACATTGAGTCATATGTCGGAGAGGGTTAACCTTTTTACTGCGATCATACTTCTGTGTAGTTTAATCTGGCCATCCATTGGCTTTATTTTTCTGTTCTTGTTTTGGTTTTGGTAAGATATTGTGAGTTTAAACGTTTGACTACTGTTCACTCCTCTGCTTACCATCGGTCCATTACGTATTAATTAAATAAAACGTTTAATGTTAGCCAGTAAACATGAGTATACATCATCACACTAACAGGGCTAACTCTTGCAACTATAACACTACATTTATCCACTTCATATACCATTATAATCAAATTAGAGAAACACGGTCTGTCAAGCAAGGTAATTGGCTGCCAAAAATAATGGTTAAATTCAACCCACGATAGAACAAGTGGAAGCAATGTTAGTTAGACATTACGACATAATATTATAACGAAGCAATACAATTTTGGTTGCATCTAGAAGTGCATGCAACATTTCAATTGACCTAATGCATTTTGCATGTGTCCCCCTCTGCTACTCTATTGCGTAACTATTTGTGCATTATTGCACTACTCAATACCGTATTGTATCTAGTAAAACACGCCTGATATGAACCGAAAAGTTGCTGAAATGACCCTCGTCTAAATCCGTCTAAACCCCACCCCGTCGCCCACCGTCATGTTGGCCGGCCTGTTTATCAGTGCGGAGGTCTCGATCCAGCCGCGGGACAACAACAAATCCACATTATTTACCTGATACGGGTGTGTTCGTATTAATATGGCACCAACAATACCTACCAAACATATAAATAGTCTCATAAGTAACTACGATTATAGTGATTAATTAAAACTAAGAGAATACGAGGTGAAGGGATGAACACGTTTGGGCAGAGACTTGGGGAGCAGCCAGGGATAGCAATGCACCTCAGAGTTCGACTCACGGCACGGAAGTATGGATGTGTTAGTGTGTGACTGCGGGAAATATCCCGGTAATCGTCTTCATATGCGTTTTATCGGCGTAACTCGGGTGTTTATAGTTGGTTAAAGTGTCAAGTGGGTGTCGGCATCGTTCCAGGAAGACGGTAACCCGAGGAAGAGTGCGTATTACGTAAGAGGTTTGGAGGATGACCATCAGCACCAACATCTGATCAAGGTAGGTTCTGCCATCATGGTATTGGTGAAGGGGGAATTATAGGGAAAAGGCTCGCACCCTTAACTTAATGAAATCATCATCTATGTTGCAAACAGGGGGTAAATATAGATTATACTCCATAATGAAGACGTTTGTAAACAGCAGGACGTCCGAGGAAGCTCTGAGAGTAATATCGGGTTATATAAATGTGTCCAAAAATATTCTCCCACAGTGAATTATACACGAGTACAGTATACATATTCCATATTCCTGCATTGTCCCTAATAACAAACTAATAATAAGGCGGCGATCCTTTTACAACAAATTGTCCTATAATTTTGCGGTATTCCCAGCCAGTTAATATAGTCTAATACAATAGTTATTATAATTATTGTTATGAGTACTGAAACATTATTACAGTACTCGTATTTGCAGTTGTACAAGTAGCGCATGCTATTTACTAGAATCCTGAGTGCTTTTGATCTTGGATGACGTTGTTGAGCAAAGGTAAGCTTTTGAATGAGGTCAACAAGTATCTGTGCCACATATTAACTAGTAACTTACCACGTGACTGGAACACAAGATCCGTGTGTGCGGGGTTGCCAATAGCCTCCAATAATGATATGGTCCGGACGTAGACGGAATATAACCGATTGTTTACTTCACCAAATGAATGACCTCGCTTAACTGCATTACCTTTGATGTGTATATTGTTCTTGCGAATATATATCTTGCCCTCTCTCCTCCCTCCCGAACGCCCCCTAAACCTATAGCCAAATAATTACAATACTGCACTTGTGTTTCGTACGGCGCCTAGATACATTTTGATATGATTAGGTTTAAGTATGTTTGGCTTCCTTAGGTTAAGGTTGGTTTTGGTTATAATTGTTTTGGTTATTTCTTCAGCTAAGTTGGGCTTATCTTGGTTAGACTAGGTTCACTTTGGTTGGACAGGGTTTAATTGTATCTGGCTTAGATTGGTTAGATTAGGATAGGTTTGGCTTCGTTCGATTAGGATTGGGTATATGGTTAGCTATGTTATGTACCGGCACCGCAGATTATAGTTTACCCTAATATCTGAAACAGTATATTGATCGTATCTGACAATGTTTTTATGTTTACTATTTTGTTTGTATTTATGTGTTTAATTATTTATTTATTTATATAATTATGTTGTCCAGTGTCTAGCTTAAGCTACAGTAGTCTTCGTATTATGACCGAACCATTATAGAAAACCTAAATTAGTATAAGTTGGTTTTCAAAACAATGAAGAGATTGACTTTACTACTGCAACCAAACACGGTTGTCAAGACTTAGGATCGTATAGTGGATTTAGGAATTAGTTACAAGACAAGTAAAGGTATTGGATTATCAGCCTAAGGGGGAAGCATTGAGATCGTCTCACCTTTGTTGTTAATTCACATGCTATACATGGTCTACATATATTATAATGGCCACCAGTGAATATATATAGACTTAGCTGGTTAGTGGAGCATGTTGATGGATAGTAGGTGCTGGGATGTTTAATAAATGGGACGATAGATGTGGCCGATCGCCGGTGTTGCTGGTAAGGGTTGTTGTTATTGAGTGGCACCCTTTATAGGGAGATATCTTAGAACGTCAGCTTGGTAACAAGTGAAGCTAGACATGCGCAATCATTCTCGATGCTGCTAACGTTCCTCATATTACTTTTAATTACTATATTAAATAGTACTTAATACTTATGGAATACTATATTCTCAAATTAACTCTTTATAGAATAAATCTACAACATAGCCTATAGCTTAATTACCCCTTATATATTATTCATCTGATATACAACCCTAATTAAATTTACATGATACTTTGTGTATATACAGAATTATAGATCCCATTTTTAACCAATCCCAATTGGAAATAGGAAGGTCTATCGTGGACACTCATAAGTCACGATATATTCCCGGCCACCAAATATTTACAAATTTTACAATTTGGACTTAAACTAATGTGGAAAATTATAAGGCTCCACCACCTATCAATGATTGCCAGAGTCGCGTGGAACCCAAAGCAGCCTGCTGCTGAGGACGAAGATTACTGTCATCCCGACTAGCAGCAGACTGCGCTGGTGCATCCGCACCGGCAATACTATCTGCAATAATCTCGCCCACATCTTCACATTCCTGTTCAATAGGATATAATTTAGCAATCGGACGAGTGGTAATATCGGTAGAGGTTTTGACCTGCGCGACTCTAACAAGCTGATCTAGGCCTGGAAGTAATTTTAGGACGAGACCCAATCTCCAAAACAAACGAGGACCCTCATTGTGTATCAGGACAACGTCACCTACTTTGGGCCAAGATTTACCCTTGTTTCTTATTAAATTAGTATGACTTTCCCTTAGAGACAGAAGGTAGTCAGTCGTCCAGCGCTTCCACAAATCATTTGATAATTTACAGACATAATTATATCGCGCGGAGACGTTGTCTACAACGTACAATGAGGGATCCGTGATTTCATCGTCGTTCATCGGTTCAGGAAACAGTCTAAGTCTACGTCCGCTGGCCAACTGTGAAGGGGTATTAGGTACAGGATGCTCTAAATCTCCTGACACATATCCTAATGGTCTGTCATTCACAGCCGCCTCCAGTTCTGTTAGTATCGTAGTCAACTCTGTAAGTGTGACTGAGGCATGACCCAGTACCATTTTCAGTCCTGCCTTAACTGTGCGGATTGTTCTCTCCCAGATCGCTCCAAACCATGGAGCTCTGGCTGGGATAAACCTCCAATCACATTTAAACTTACTCAGATGTTGTTTGAGTTGAGGATCATCTAGTCTTGATTTTAATAATTTGGCAGAACAGACAAATGTGGTGGCATTATCGCTGAGCATTAATTGGGGATAACCTTTACGACTACAGAACCTTCGGAAAATGTGCATGAAGGTTTCGCAAGATAAATCAGGAGCAACTTCTAAATGAATAACACGCGTTACAGCACAAGTGAACAATACTATATAAACCTTTTCAATAGTACCGCCCCCACCCCTCACAGCCAGTGAGCCGGAGTAGTCCACGCCTGTGACTTGAAATGGTTCCACCCTGTTAACGCAGAAATCAGGTAGTGGAGGAGATGGCTGCAACCCATAGCTTTTGCCCTGAAAGCGCTTGCACACGACACACTTCCCAGTTACTGACTTCACTGTTTGCCGCATTCTCGGAATCCACCATCTCGTTCTCAGATACGAAACCACATATGCCACCCCATAATGCAAGCACAATTTATGAGCATTGTCTATCAACAGTGAGGTTAACCTGTGTTTGTTTGGAAGAAGGATTGGAAACTTAGTATTATAATCTATCTTAGCCCTTTGTAGTCTCCCTTTACATTTAATGATCCCCTGATCCAAAAATAACTCCAACTGTTTAATAATGCTACTCTTAACCTTATTGTCAGTGGTGCTAGTGTCAAGTTCCTGTCGCTCCCTATGGTAAACTTCCCTCTGTGCTACATCTATTAAAGTGACCTCAGCTGCTCTTAGTTCCGGTACTGTAAGTATGCCACGATTCTGATCCGACCCCTTCGATTTGGCTTTCAGATTACCCACGTAGCGCTTCACCCATGCCATGATGCGTACTGGTCCCTCATACAAACTATAGCGAGGCCATTCTATTACATGGGTCTCGTTCGAGGGAGTGTCCGTAGAGGTCGCAAACATTTGTTGAACCACAGGACCTTGTTCCTCCCCATCTGGCCATTGTTCAGGATGGGATAGCGAAGAAGGCCCTTCCCACCAAAGCCGAGAACTGTGTAGGGAGGAATGAGTAATTCCCCTTGTGAGCAAATCGCCTGGACTAACGTCGGTAGGGACATACCTAAACTTAGTGTTCGTACATGACGCTAAGATTTCGTCAACTCTATTACGAACAAACACCGGTAACACTTTCTTACTTGCAAGCCAACATAAACTTATTTGACTATCACACCAGATGACTGTTTCTTTGATTGACAGCTCAGATGCGTAGGCCTCTTTAATGAACGTGGCTAACCTAGATGCAAGTACGCAAGCTGTCAGTTCAAGTTTAGGGATAGTTAAACATTTAATCGGGGCCACCCTATCCTTAGCCATAATCAAGCGGCACGTATCCCTGCCATCACAGAAATACGCAGCGGCTCCGTAAGCAACTGTACTAGCATCACTGAAAATGTGTAAGGTCACATATCTCGAAAAGGTAACCTGTCTAGGTATTTCTAAGTCCATGCAACCCCAGAGATCAGAACCAATGTCACACCAGCATTCCCTAAGCGCGTCCGAAAGAGGTTCGTCCCACCCACAATTTACACGCCAAAGCTCCTGTACAAAAATGCAAGCCCTAATGGTGACAGGTAACAAAACCCCCAGCGAATAAAAAATGCTAGCAGTGACACTGAGCGCTTCTTTTTTTGTGCTGGCTTGTAAAAAATGCTCCCTCTTCTGGAATGTAAACATATCAGTATCAGTTACCCAAGTCATGCCGAGTGTCTTCACCCTATCCTGTACTGTACTTGCGACATTATGTGAGAATAAGGTATCATGGAGATGCGGACTATTTGTGACCCATTCCCTGAGAAAGAGATGCGATCCCGAGAATATGTCCTGGGTGCTGTTGTATATGGCCAGAAGGTCCTGCTCACTGTCATGGGTCGCCTGTAAATTATCTATGTAAAGCCCACGTCTCAGACCGTGAACATGTTGAGTATGTTTATCTACCAGTGACAAATGTTTCAAGATAGTTGCATTTAACAAAAACTGTGAGCAGGTCGCGCCAAAAAGAACCACGCGAAACCTATAGACCGATACTGGACTGTCGATGTCCAGCGGATCACTGGGCCACAGAAACCGCGTGCAATCCATGTCATCCTCGTGCAACTTGAGCATAAGAAAGGCCTTCTCAATGTCGCTGACCCAAGCATATTGGTTCAATCTGAACCTTAACAAGACCTGGGTTAGGTCAGCGACAAGAGAAGGTCCTGTAAACAGACAATCAGTCAAGCTCAGCTTATTTGTGCTTGTCTTTGCTGAACAGTCGAAGAATACCCTCATGGGTGTGGTCCGACTGTCTTTTTCAACACCATGATGAGCCAGATAGTGAGTCTGGTTAGTGCTGTCAAGGTTATCTACTGACACTCTCTCAATGAAACCTCTTGCTATCTGATCCCGAATGACACTTACATATTGCTCGCAGTATTCCGGGGCCCATATGAACTTACGCTGAAGACCTCTAAGTCGCCCCAAGGCTAGCCCATAGTTGCTCGGAAGTAAGTGCTTGTTGTCTCTCCAGGGCAACTGAACAGTGTACTGATTATTAACACAAGAGTACTGTATTGACTCATTGAATTTTGACATGACCAATTTAGCCTCCAAGTCTGTTTCCTTAGAAGCAATGCCAATATGGTCCAGTTCCCATAGTGCACCAATATCTTTGTGTTCCCAGTGGCCCCCACTGTCCTGTAAGTAGGTATCCACCGGGCTGGTAGCAACTTTCAGAACTGTGACCACTTCGACAGTGGTTTCTGAACCTTGGGCGTGGAACGATCCATTCAAAGCAAACCCGTAAATTGTGGGCAGGAGAACTATCCCATTAACCCTTTTAAAGCCTGGGTGTACAAACTTATAATAATTCTCCGCTCCTATCAGCATATCGAGTTTGTTTGAATGAAAGTCATTGTCGGCTAATTTCAACTTTTGCGCAGTGAGTTTGTCAGTGATACAAGTAAGTCCCTTGTGAGCACAGTAACTAGGAAGCTGATCGACAACAATGGCTTTCATTTGGCGCCATCGCCCTTTGTGTTGATAGTTTAGCGCAACAACATCATAAGTTGCATCCTCCAGCGAGCCTGTGAACCCCCTTAATTGTAGAGTCTCTTTACCAACTATTGTATGTTGTATTAACTCCAATGAGGACTTCAATATAAAGGACTTTTGTGAGCACTGATCTAGTAAAGCACGAAGTTGTGTAACATAAGTCTCCCTACCTTTTAATGGTACCTTAATTGTGGGGAGTAATGCCATTTCTTTCTTAGTAGTAACCGACATAGTAACTGCGTGTTCCGAATGAGCTTGTGGCGACTCCTGGCCCCTATTCGGACAAAGACTATGGTAATGTTTGCCCTGACAATGTTTGCACGGCTCCACTTTTGGGTTGGTGCAACCATTTCGACCATGGTCTCTATCCAAACAGCCAACACACACCTTTAATACCGTCACCCTCTTTATTTTGGTTTATGCATTAGGATATTTGAAACATGTAAACCAGCAGTGCCCTGACTTGCCACACAGCTTACAGCCCTTATCAGAGCCATTGCTTCCCACCTTGTAATGTGCTACCTTGTTTTGTTGAATAGTAAAAGCAGCAGTAGGTTTATATTTTTCTTGTGTAGGCAGGCCAGCCCCCTCCATGTTATAAATCTCCTCGTATAGGGTCCGAGTGACCGCACCAACCTGTAACCAGTCATCCTTCAGTTCTCGCCGAATAGTCTCACGCAAAGGAGACGGAATCTTATTATACAACATTACGGCACAAAAGTCCTCCAACGTCACATTGCAAGATTTAAGCGACTTTAGTGTGCATTCAGCAGCCGCATGGAAATGTCTAAGGTCCTGCGCATCATATCGAGGACCAGGAATCTCACAAAAGGCGGTAACGTGGGCAGACTTGATGCGGTCAATCTGTCCGTAGGTCTCGAGGAGAAGTGTTACGGCAGGATTATAACTTGCGGTCTCTAAGCTAAATCCGGCTATGAGCTGCGAGGCCTCTCCCTCTAGCTGACCCCTCAAATATGTGAATTTCTGAATATCTGTTAGGTCCTGACACCCATGAACCGAACATTGGAATAAATCCCAAAATCCGGTCCACCGGGCAGGATCACCACCAAACTTCGGGAGGGTTAAGGCTGGTAATTTTACTACCGACTTTATAGCCTCTCTGCGAGAGACCTCTGTACGTACCGGTCTACTATCCAAAGGGGCTAATAAGTTTTGTACCTGTTCCTCATCAATCATATCATTAGCCACTTCTTCATTTAAATCTTCTTCAGACTCTAACAATAGATATATTTTCTCATTGAAAGAATTGATGTTGATACTGACTTTTTTAGCAACTATTTCATCGTTTGTGGCTTGGTTGAGGAAAGTGGTGAAATCCTTAGTTAATTTAGTAATGCCTCCTTTGGCCGCAGCCCTCAACCTCTTCAGCTTGGTGATGTCCATGTTTAAAGGGAACCTAACCTGTTACCAGTCAATTCACAAATTTATAGGGGATAGGCGAGTCAGGATGGACGATGAACGACGATAAAATAAACTAATAGCCTAATAAACTGAAATAAATATAGGCTAGCCTATTCCTCGTCAAAATATCGCGCCGCCCTACTGACGATTAGGTTATAGAGCTTGTGCGTCCCCCAAGGGCCTAAATGGACACCATCATATGCCAAGTCCTCCTTACCCATCTCCATAGGGTTGAACCTTGACTTGGAGAATGGGAATTTCTGACGTAAATGTCTGTTGACGGCATTTTTTATTCTGTTATATTGCTCTGCACTGAGGCCCCTGGGGGAGGTACAAGACTCTATTCCCACGATTTTACAATGCCCCCCTGTTCTATCCTCAATATGTTTAGCCAAATCATATATTTTACTGGCTAACTCATTAACTACCGTATCGCCAAAAATATCGTTACCTCCGACTATCAAGAATGTGAGATCCGGACGAAACTTTTGTGACGCATGTCGAGTATGAGCATGCTGTACAGAACGCCCAGTCAGGCCCCACTCTCGCTAGGATCGTCAGGGCAGGAACTTTGGCTGTAGTCTGTGTAGAGTTTCCTAACTCAGTTTATGTGAACCGTTGTACTATAAGTATTATCATTATGTATTTTGTTTTCTTCTAAGTCAACGAGTTCTATTTTATATCATTAGATATAAGTATTGTGTGTGGGACTTGTATGTAATGATGAGAGGAGGGATATTACGTGGCGTGGGGTCGGTGAGTGCGCCACGCGGGCCGGTAGGCCTAATTCCCTCCTCCCTTCCTCCCTTTCAGCGCGTGGGAAGTTCTTTGTCAATCCCAGATTGAGAGAATATGACGTCATGATTGCCAGTGGGCGGTCCTTAAGTAGTTTGAGATATGCCGCTAGAGGGCCGAGTATAAAAAGAGAGGTTTTTGCCACCATGCTTCAGAACTCATCAGGCAAAGCGACCTCTCATATCCCTTGCAACTATCCATATTCTTCCGACTGATGTGAACTTTCTCTACTCTCTGAACAGCCTATCTTCTCCTCTTCTCGTCCCTTTATAACCTCAATGACCCCTTTGGTGCAGATTTAGTCAGCCAAAGTATTATCGCTTGAGTTCTCACGAGATAAGTGCCTGTTAGATAGCCTATTTTTGGAAGGGTTAACTAGAATAGGATTGATTGATGTTTGTTGCACTCGTATATGTATTTCCCTGTGTACTATTATTCATGTTCCTGTTTTCTGCTGGTTTAGGTAATGCTAGACTGGGATAGGGTTCCTCGAGTTGTGATTTCCTATGAGTGCTAGGTTGGTTGAACCAGCACAATTGCAACGGAGACGTGGGAAGCCTAGGGGGTCTTTTTGATTGTGTACCGTGGGAGTTTAGCACTGTGTTGCGAGTGAGGGCTTTTGCCTGTGCCACCCAACACTGTGCTATCTCATTTGCTTGACTTTGAGAGGATCGCCAGGAGAGAACCAGATACTAGTGATCTGGATCTCTCAAGAGAGCATCCCGTCAATTACCGTAATTTGGCCGCACAGTCTTAAGGACCTCGCTAGGCTACGAGCCGCTTGCTCAGCCATTGTCTCTTAACCTTAGATATCCCAGCTAGACTTTGCTCGACCAGCAGATACAGCATAGTATTGAAGCTTCTCCTTATGTATATTATTGTTTAAGCACTATTGATTTCATGTGTGGCACGCTTAGCTACTTCAGAGATTAGTGGCCCACGAGCACAATCTTAGTAGGCTATTGCCAGTGCATTGTCGGAGTACTTCTTCTTAATGTTTGCCATATCCTATTGCTTATTCTTATAATTCTTCTTATGTCAATTTAAAGCCTTTAATTACCAGTGAGTTATTCATTAAATTGCTGTTCAAAATCCGATACTTACTTCTTATGAGTATTCGAGAAGCATCTAACTTATCAGAAGATTCCTTGCTTGATGCTCGAGGACTATTGTTTAACGTAACGTAATAGTGCCGATCCGAAGTAGAGGGTGGAGGACTTCTTAAGTTCTTAGTTCAAGGGTGGATTACTTCGGCTTCGGCCAACACTATTCTTTAGTGTTGTAGTACTTTCTTCTTTGTTTGATTGTTGACCAGACTAGATAACTCCCGTCTTGCTATTAGTCTGTTGTGTGAAACGCTAGTACCGAGTTCTTGTATACCCCGTTATAGCAGATAGAACTCTGGAGGGTAGTGGCGTTTTTTGTTCGGCTGGCAGTACTCTGGGGTTGGGATCGTGTGTTTCCGTTGTGGCAGCGAGCCATACTCGAGTCCTGTGTTAGAGCCCTAGTGTACCCGAGTGCCCGGTCGTAACAAATGGCGACCTTGCTTAGGATTTTGTGAACAGTATAATTTTTTGCAGAGTTGTACAACATTTGTTTGTTCGTACTTTAGTTTACATATTGAAGAATATTTTTTTTTTGTAAGGCAATTAGGAGAGCATTTAAGAGACTCCAGTTAATTTAGTAATTAGTGCTTGCATAAGGGAGTTTAACACTTTTGTCTCGAGAATTTTTTGGTGAACTTCAGTATGTCGGGCCCTAGTACTGACGAGGAGCGAGAGATGCTAAGTGAGGAGGTGCCGTTAGTAACTAGTGAGGAGGATGCTAGACTTTTTGTGAGTAAGCAGTACCACGTGACGGAGGAGAGGCTGACTGGGGTGAATGTTTATGGCTTGCACCTGATAGCCAAGGTTTTGGGTCTATCCAATGTAGGAGGGATGTCCAAGGGGGAGCTGATTTCCTGGGTGTTGCGTGGGCGACATGGGGTTTCGGAGGAGAGGGCGTTTGGGGGGGTTCCTCCCCAGATCCCCTCTCACTCGACTCCCACAGTGCCGTCCACTCAAGTACCGGAGGTTAGCACCCTCCCACAGAGGGATGAGAATTGGAAGATTGGAGTGCCCTCGGGCGGTGCGTATGGTGGTTCCCCAGTTCTTGCCCCCCCTCCTTCAGTAGTGGCAGCTCCCTCTTCCGGCCTGTCTCCTGAGATGATATTTAAACTCGAGCTTGCTAAAATGGAGAATGAGACTAGGAAGCAAGAGATTGAGTCTAGGAGGCATGAGAAGGAGATGGAGAATGAGTCTAGGAGGCATGAGAAGGAGATTGAGGCTGAGTCTAGGAAGCAGGAGAAGGAGATTGAGGCTGAGATTAGGAGGCACGAGGCTGAGCTTAGGTACGACTCAGAGAAATATTGTGCTCAAATAGATTTAGATAAGACTCGTGCAGAGTCGACAGGGATTCGGATGGGCCGTGAGGGCCAAGTAAGAGAACAGTCCTTGTCTCACTTAGTCAAATTGGTGCCGGCATTTAGTGAAACTGAAGTCACAGAATTTTTTAATCGTTTTGAGAAGAAGTGTAGGGAGCATAATTGGCCTGAAGAGAAGTGGGCAGCTCTAGTCTCCTCAAGACTTACGGGTAAGGGTCTGAAGGCTTATGATGCACTGCCTTTAGAGTCTTGCATTGACTACCCAGTATTGAAGAGAGCTGTCCTACGGGCATACGAGTTGCAACCAGAAACATATCGATTGAAGTTTCGGGGTGTTACGAAGACTAGGGAGGCGACCTTTCTTGAACATGCCCGGGACTTAAAAGATGCACTTGCTAACTGGACACGTTCTGAGAAAGCTGAGACGGCCGAAGAGTTGACTGAGCTGTTTCTGCTCGAGCAGTTTTATAAGTGTACTGGTGCAGATATGACTTTAACTATTAAAGAAAAGAACCCTAAAACTCTACAGGAGGCAGCTGAGATGGCTGACCTCCGGCTATCATTAATTCGTGGGTGCGGGTCTGCCCAGCGTAGTGAGGCAGGTAACAAGGGGCGTGACACCCCACCCCCCCGAGTTAGTGATATACATTATGCAAACAAGTACAAGAGCTATGATACCAAGACTGACCACAAGACTAACACCGTCCCATTTAAGAAGGGGCCGGGCCCTTCCCAGTACCAAGGGAAGCCCAGAGGGGAGTTGGAGTGTTATCTTTGTCATGAAAAGGGGCACTTTGCAAGAGTCTGTCCTAGCAAACCACCTACAGCAGCTGTGTCTTTGGCCTGCAACATTGGTGTGTCTCCGAAGTCTTCTGAGTTTGCCCGGGGCAGTTCGTCAGAGGCTGAGGCACAGCCAATGCAGAAGCACCTGGGAGGCTCGAACCCTGCTCAGGATGTTTTTTGCGACCATAGAGGACGGGGTTGCGTGATGTGGGCGGGGCGCAAGCATGGAGTAGAGGTCTTGCGTGATACAGGTGCTTCCCAGACTCTGATGAACAATTTGACTGGCTACCCTATAAATGCGGCTCGGGTGGTAGTGGTGCAGGGTATTAATGCAACTCGGTCATACCCGCTGGTGCGGTTGGAGTTGGAGGTGGATGGTGTGACACGTGAATTGGATGTCGGGATTGTGGAGAAACTGCCAGTGGAGGGCGTCGACCTTCTTCTCGGCAACGACTTTGCAATGCCCGCTTCTGAGGTTCTACCCTTAGTCGTTGCCGAGAGGCCGGCCGACGTGAGTGGGGGAGAACAAGAGTGTGTCGAGCGGTGCCAGGCACAACCCATGGCGTGTGCTGTCACCCGAGCTCAGGCAGCTAAAGTGTCACAGCCTAGTCCTCCGTCTTCCGACCAGCAGAGGAACGATCAACAGGAGGAGGCTAAAGCTGGAGTTGGTTTTAAGAGTTTTGACTCGGCGGCTCTCCTGGTTGATTCAGTATTAGCACCTATGTTAGAGTCTGGAGAGGCCCCAGGACCTGTCACAGCTAGTGAGGAGGTAGGGCCGGAAGAGACTCAGAGGCAGCAACGTTACACACAGAGAGAAAAAAGGGTTGCTCAGTTGGAGGATCCGGAAGTTCAGAAGTGTGGTAATGGTGCTGTCGAGATTAAACACGAGGATGGGGAAGCATGTCATGTGAACCTGTTGGAGGAGTTTGTGAGGCAACCACCTGAGCAGCCTACTGTCCCTGCGTTGGTCTGCCGCGGCCAAGGTGGAGAAGGAGAGGGGGGCAGTAGGGCACAGGTGGAGGAGAGTAGGGATTGTCATGTCTCGGCGAAGCAGTGGGCGGGGGACACGAGTCTGGTGGCTGTGGAAGTGCTAGAGCACCTGCCTGAGCAGCAGTGTGCAGCACTCCAGCACCAGCTCGGTTCATACCCCACTGGTCGTGCCGAGCCCCTGAGTCTCACAACTCGGGCGGTGCGAGATGTTCCGCAGGCAGGTCATGTGACTGTTAAAAGACCGTTAGCCTCGTTGTTTCGGTGGTTTAAGGTGGGCGACGAGGCCTTGGCATGGTTGCCAGGTCAGGGTCGACCCATGGCTGCCAAGGGTGGTGGTCAAAAGGAGGACATTGAGCAGATTGGTAGGGTCGGCTGTGGTATCGCAGTGCCCGGTCGTCACATAGCCTCCCAATGCTGCTCTAGTCTAATGCAACAGCCCTACCACAGACCGACTGTATCTGGCCATGTCGCTAAAAGCGGTGATGCTGCGCAGGCAGATGTCGTCACAAGGAATGTGGGGGTGCGCATGTACGGTATCGGCGGGGAAGCCTTAGCTATAATGAACTGTGGGAGTGACTGCACGGGTGGTACTGATTGTCCCTCTCATGACCTGGCTGTTCTAGGGACGAAGGTGGAGAAGGAGGGAGACTACAGGTTAGAAGCTGCGGTCTCGGCTGGGTTGTGGGAGGGCACAAGGCATGTTGTTCGTGGAGACAGTGCAAGGCAGTTATTTACTAGGCTATGGCAGTACTTTCGCATGTTTGTTGCTTCTCCAGGCCTGAGGTACGGGGTAGAATCCGACATGCAGGCTGGAGATAGTGCAAGGCTCAGTTTAATTCCCTACCGTATAAATCCTGCTCGACAGCCTATGGTGCAAGCAGAGCTGGATTACGTGTGGACGAAGGATCTGAGGGATAAGGAATGTCGTGAGTGGTCGTTGCTTGTAACTTTGTCCGAGCGTGCTAAAGAGGTATGTGGTTTTGTTGTGGACGGGAGTACCTACCAGTGCAATGTTGTGCCTGACGGACTTAAGAATGCACCAGCAACGTGTCAGAGCCTGATGAATGAAAGTGAAAAGGACGATGATGCGCTGGGGCATTTCGAGATCTATGTTCCAGCCTATGGTCCGGTCGGTGTAGTTTACCCAGATCATTACCCTCTCGAGATCTTGGACCAGTTTCACAATCGGAATATGAGGCTGACCAGGTGGTCACTAAGGTTATTGGTATATAACCTGGACATAAGCCATATTGCCGGTTGTGACAACGAGGTTGCATGTGGTCGTTCAGGGGTATATGATCCTGGGTAAATTGACACACGGGTAGCCTCCTGCTTTGGTTTGAGTAGTATTTTGCGCTTGGTGCTTGTTGGCTCGCGGTTGTAGCCCAGCGTATTGGGTCGTAAAGCAGGAGTTGAGCGTTTGGTATAGAAGAAAATAGGCTGCCCTTATAGTGCAGCCGGAAAAAAAAAACATATTAAAATATAAAAATCATATAAAAACTCTTTCTTTTTGATGAAGATAATTGTATAAGTTTGTCATAGCCTATAAGGTTTGAGTAGTCCACGAACTATCAAACGGCTGAGCTGCTGTAAGCTCGCTCTGGGAGCATGATATTGTGTCTTTTACTATTGTTGGGAGGAGTTATGAAATGTGAATTTTTTTTTTATAAGATGTGTTTTAGTGATAAACTCAGCGTTGTTTTAGTGCCATGCGGTCGCTGGGTGTGAGGGGTTTGATGGGGTTCTGTATATCAGATTTTAGCTCAGGGTTGAGCAAGTAAAATCTTGGGGGAGGTGTGACGCATGTCGAGTATGAGCATGCTGTACAGAACGCCCAGTCAGGCCCCACTCTCGCTAGGATCGTCAGGGCAGGAACTTTGGCTGTAGTCTGTGTAGAGTTTCCTAACTCAGTTTATGTGAACCGTTGTACTATAAGTATTATCATTATGTATTTTGTTTTCTTCTAAGTCAACGAGTTCTATTTTATATCATTAGATATAAGTATTGTGTGTGGGACTTGTATGTAATGATGAGAGGAGGGATATTACGTGGCGTGGGGTCGGTGAGTGCGCCACGCGGGCCGGTAGGCCTAATTCCCTCCTCCCTTCCTCCCTTTCAGCGCGTGGGAAGTTCTTTGTCAATCCCAGATTGAGAGAATATGACGTCATGATTGCCAGTGGGCGGTCCTTAAGTAGTTTGAGATATGCCGCTAGAGGGCCGAGTATAAAAAGAGAGGTTTTTGCCACCATGCTTCAGAACTCATCAGGCAAAGCGACCTCTCATATCCCTTGCAACTATCCATATTCTTCCGACTGATGTGAACTTTCTCTACTCTCTGAACAGCCTATCTTCTCCTCTTCTCGTCCCTTTATAACCTCAATGACCCCTTTGGTGCAGATTTAGTCAGCCAAAGTATTATCGCTTGAGTTCTCACGAGATAAGTGCCTGTTAGATAGCCTATTTTTGGAAGGGTTAACTAGAATAGGATTGATTGATGTTTGTTGCACTCGTATATGTATTTCCCTGTGTACTATTATTCATGTTCCTGTTTTCTGCTGGTTTAGGTAATGCTAGACTGGGATAGGGTTCCTCGAGTTGTGATTTCCTATGAGTGCTAGGTTGGTTGAACCAGCACAATTGCAACGGAGACGTGGGAAGCCTAGGGGGTCTTTTTGATTGTGTACCGTGGGAGTTTAGCACTGTGTTGCGAGTGAGGGCTTTTGCCTGTGCCACCCAACACTGTGCTATCTCATTTGCTTGACTTTGAGAGGATCGCCAGGAGAGAACCAGATACTAGTGATCTGGATCTCTCAAGAGAGCATCCCGTCAATTACCGTAATTTGGCCGCACAGTCTTAAGGACCTCGCTAGGCTACGAGCCGCTTGCTCAGCCATTGTCTCTTAACCTTAGATATCCCAGCTAGACTTTGCTCGACCAGCAGATACAGCATAGTATTGAAGCTTCTCCTTATGTATATTATTGTTTAAGCACTATTGATTTCATGTGTGGCACGCTTAGCTACTTCAGAGATTAGTGGCCCACGAGCACAATCTTAGTAGGCTATTGCCAGTGCATTGTCGGAGTACTTCTTCTTAATGTTTGCCATATCCTATTGCTTATTCTTATAATTCTTCTTATGTCAATTTAAAGCCTTTAATTACCAGTGAGTTATTCATTAAATTGCTGTTCAAAATCCGATACTTACTTCTTATGAGTATTCGAGAAGCATCTAACTTATCAGAAGATTCCTTGCTTGATGCTCGAGGACTATTGTTTAACGTAACGTAATAGTGCCGATCCGAAGTAGAGGGTGGAGGACTTCTTAAGTTCTTAGTTCAAGGGTGGATTACTTCGGCTTCGGCCAACACTATTCTTTAGTGTTGTAGTACTTTCTTCTTTGTTTGATTGTTGACCAGACTAGATAACTCCCGTCTTGCTATTAGTCTGTTGTGTGAAACGCTAGTACCGAGTTCTTGTATACCCCGTTATAGCAGATAGAACTCTGGAGGGTAGTGGCGTTTTTTGTTCGGCTGGCAGTACTCTGGGGTTGGGATCGTGTGTTTCCGTTGTGGCAGCGAGCCATACTCGAGTCCTGTGTAAGAGCCCTAGTGTACCCGAGTGCCCGGTCGTAACACTTTACAAGACTATCGAAGGATGGCGAATTACGGATTGAATCAACTGTGGCCCCACTTTGTGCCAGAAAGTTCAGCTGGAAGCCTTCACGGAGTATAGGAGATGGTGGCGGTTCAAATCGATTGACATACGAGTGTCCAATCACCGCAACTTTAGGTAACGGGTGTTTATTGTGCGATGGTGACGGCTCAAAATTATCGCCAATACCGCCCCAACCCCGCGCTGCCTCCCCAGACCCTCGAATCATTAGCTAGTGTGTAAACTATAGCCTAGCACTAGAAAGTAGAAAGCAGGGATGGTAAAAGCAGGCCCAAGAAGACGCCCAGCCACAATTAGGCCTAGGTTAAACACAAAAATGGGGTACAGTATATTAATTTAATTAATAAGGCATATAGGCTATACTTAAATCCTGGTTTACGGCTCCATACTTTACTGTCAAGACTTAGGATCGTATAGTGGATTTAGGAATTAGTTACAAGACAAGTAAAGGGATTGGATTATCAGCCTAAGGGGGAAGCATTGAGATCGTCTCACCTTTGTTGTTAATTCACATGCTATACATGGTCTACATATATTATAATGGCCACCAGTGAATATATATAGACTTAGCTGGTTAGTGGAGCATGTTGATAGATAGTAGGTGCTGGGATGTTTAATAAATGGGATGATAGATGTGGCCGATCGCCGGTGTTGCTGGTAAGGGTTGTTGTTATTGAGTGGCACCCTTTATAGGGAGAAATCTTAGAACGTCAGCTTGGTAACAAGTGAAGCTAGACATGCGCAATCATTCTCGATGCTGCTAACGTTCCTCATATTACTTTTAATTACTATATTAAAATAGTACTTAATACTTATGGAATACTATATTCTCAAATTAACTCTTTATAGAATAACTGTACACCATAGCCTATAGCTTAATTACCCCTTATATATTATTCATCTGATATACAAACCCAATTAACTTTACATGATACTTTGTGTATATACAGAATTATAGATCCCATTTTTAACCCGCTGAGTACCAGCTAAATATTAATAAATGTTCCACCAGGGACCAGCCGGTTTTGAAAAAAGTTTTTTTCCAGAAACAATAGCGAATGGGGTAGGAATGAAGGAAAAACCATGAAAAACTGATCAAAAAGCTAAAAAAAATGGTGGTACAATCTGAAAACGGATTTTACAAGAGTAAAAAATTGAAGGCAATTTCCCCAAAAAAACATGTTTTTGCGCGCTCACACGCATGCGGTTGGACTTTGAGAGTTTTCAACCATCGGCATGGGGGCGTGGGATACTTACGCAGATCCCATACAAATTTGAGTCCTCTAGGTGCCATAGGACCGGAGTAATTGGGACCGGACCGGCCAGGACGCAACATATGAGTCGCTGGGGTTTAGCGTTACATACATTGTGGACGCAAACGCTGCGTCGCTGGGGCTCAGTGGGTTAACCAATCCCAATTGGAAATAGAAAGGTCTATCGTGGACATTCATAAGTCACGATAACGGGTAATTTCCATCACCTGTATATATATTCATTTAAAGTATGGTTAATATAGGCCTAGCCATAGACTACAGTAGATCTGGACTGGACACGAAAATGGAACTTTGTAGTAAGGGACCCGAAATCGGAGAACGAACCCCCAAACTGCGAAAATGTGATATTTTCGCTGTTTCGAGGTTCGAACTTGGGGGTTCGTTCTCCGATGTTGGGTCCCTTACTGCAAGGTTCCAATTTCGTGTCAAGTCCAGATCTACTGAACTCTATGGCCTAGCCTGTATACGACGAGAGATCTATCTATCTATCTATCTATCTATCTATCTATCTATTTATCTATCTATCTATCTATCTATTTAGTCTTACGTCCTTCATTTCTTGTAGTTCTCCTTTTAACTCAAATACCTGGTCAGTCAGTTTTTCAATAAAACCTCCAATAACCTCAAATCCAGATGATGGGCTAAAACAATTATGTTCAGCAGTCACAAAACGATAAACAAGTTTATCGATGATAAAAATGCTACTAATGTTAATGATTGTAACAGTCTTCCTAAACCACTGAGAGAGGACATTGAAGTTTTGCTGAGTACAGTTGGCGAACCGTCTGCACAAAGTTTGTCCCAAATTGATGTTGATGGAGAACAAGATGTGGATACTACAAGAGCTGATGCTGTGTCACCCCTGTTGCTGCCAAGCTACCGAGAAGTGTTGGGTGAAGGAGGCGAGAAATCCAACCCCATTGATTTCTCGACTAAGGATGGAAGAACTCCCAACATCGATGTTGCTTCACAGTCGACGACACGTAACACTGACCCAAGACACAAGAAACAACAGGAAAACAGCAAAAAGGAACACAGTTGTACACGTACCAGCAATAATGTTCAAGATGAAGAGGGGTATACTCAGGTACAACGGAGACGACGCCCACCTACTGGAGTCCCCCCTCATAATAGAAAACGGAACGACGAAGCCCAGCCCCCCACCCAGGATCAGAAGTGGCATCGTAATGTTGGTGTAAGGGGGATTAAAGCAGTAAGAAACACCAAATTTAAAGGAACACGCAGAACAGTGGATATTTATGTAGGTAATGTCGACTTGGATTCTGAGAGCAATATTATTCAATACATTAAAGATGAACTTGATGTTAATGTTGTTGATTGTAAAGAACTAGAATCTCAGTATCTTGTAAGAGATTGGAAATCTTTTAAATTAACAGTTGACATAGAGGAGAGAGATTAGTTACTTCTTGCTGAATGTTGGCCGAAAAGCGTTGTGATGAGAAAATATTACACGTCAAAGTCTAGGAATAATTCATAGATTTCCCTCTAGCTATTAATATGCTTAGTTGTGTCTCTTTTAATTGTAATTCTGTTAGAAACAACTTAGAAACTGTAAAAAACATTATCGAATGAGTATGATATAATTCTACTGCAGGAACTAATGTTACTTGAAGAAGATTTGCCATATATGAATACAATCAATGATTCCTTTGACTGTGTAGCTTGCGTAGAAGATAAAACCACTGATGGGATAGTAGAGGGTAGGCCATCTAAGGGAGTTGCTATTTTATGGAGGAAAAGTTTAAGTAAATTTATCAATCCTGTTTATTGTAATGATAGGATTTTAGGAATTATATTATCTTCGGAAAATCAGAAATATTGTATAGTAAATGTCTATCTACCGTGCGATAAGTAAAATGATGATGCAATAGATGAATACAGACAGTCACTCGCTATACTTGATAATCTTATTGAAGAGCAAAATATTAACAACTTAATTATAAGCGGCGATTTTAATGCAAATTATAGAAAGGGTAGATTTTGGAATGAATTGATGAATTTTATTATGAACAAGAATATGATGGTTGGTGACTCAGTGTTGCCACTTGATACTTTTACTTATTTGTGTCCAAGCAAGAGTACAGTTAGTTGGTTGGATCATGTTGTTCTATCACAAAGTCTAAGCAGTTTTGTTTCTGATATAACTGTGCGCTATGATCTTGCTCTCTATGACCATATCCCTATAACTTTCAACCTTAATATTAAGATGGCACATACTGTAATAAAAACAGATTCTCATTTTTCACAATTTGTAAACTGGTCGCTGTTTTCTTCTAATGAAGTAACAACGACTTACAAAGATAAAGTAAATGAAAGCATTATGCAGTTGGGTTTGATGAAATTGGATTGTTTGGACTGTTGTGTATATAAATGTACAAATAAAGATCATATTATTGAAATTGATTATATATATAAAACTCTTGTGGATGTTATGATAAATTCAACTAATTAATATACTGTTGTGCCAAAAAGAAAGGAACACATTAAACCTGGTTGGAATGATCATGTATCCCACTTGTATAAAATTGCTAGAGAGATTTTTAATATGGAAAAAAATAGGATGTCCCTTATCTGGAGATATACTTGATCATATGAAAGAGACTAGAAAAACATTTAAAAAAGCACCAAGATATATAAAAAACAAATGAAAACCAGACAAATTAGCTGATTCTTTGGCGAATAAAAGATATAACGTGTTTTGGAAAGAAGTGAGGAAGACAAAGAAAAATAAATCCTATATTAATATGAAAATAGAAGGTGAATGTGAAGCAATTCTTTTAGCTGAAAAATTCTCTCAGAGGTTTAAAGGCATCTTTGATGACGAAAAATGTCAAAATATATCTAATTTAAAGTACCAGTACCTTACCACAAAATTAAATGCAAATGTAAGAAAAGGACAGTTATTAGGAAATATTAATATAAATGATGTATGTAAAGGAATTAGTGCCCTTAAGTATGTCATTGGTTACGATAATGTACATTCAAATCATATCAAACATGGTTCTGAATATTTAGTGAAGCTATTAGCTAAACTCTTTTCGTCTTTTGTCACACATGGATACTTGCCTGAAAGAATGACTTGTTGAGTTATTTTACCTTTAGTAAAGGATGAATTCAAAGATCAGAGTGATATAGAAAATTACAGACCAATTGTATCATCCTCAGTGTTCCTCAAACTGTTTGAGTATTGTTTAAAATACCATATTGAACGGTATGTGACTTTTAATGACAGACAGCATGGATTTAGAGTGAATCACTCTACGTCTACAGCATGCTTAGTTTTAAAGGAAACCATTTTAAGATATAATTCTTTAAGCTCAAATGTATATGCCTCTTTTATAGATATGAAGAAAGCTTTTGATAAAGTTAATCATTTTAAGCTTATTCATAAACTTATAAAATTAAATATTCCTATTTTTTATGTAAATATTTTATATTTCTTATATAGGAATCAAAGCGTAGCTACTAAGCATAAAGATGCAGTATCAGATCCTTGGAAAATTAAAAATGGAGTGAGACAAGGTGGTATTCAGTCAACAGTTCTATTTAATATTTACATTAATGACATGATAGAAAAAGTATCTGAGAGTAGTACAGGCTGCAAGTTGGGTAACAGATCTAGCAACATAATTGCTTATGCCGATGACTTGGTTTTGCTTTCTCCTTCTTCATCAGGTTTACAAGAATTATTGAACATAATTGAAAATGAAGCAAAGGCAATTGATATTGAAATTAATCCAAGTAAGTCCGTGTCTATGTATTTTAAGCACAAACACGATAATGTCAAGGATCCGATTTTATATGTATATGAAAGTAAGTTGGAAGTTGTACACCAATGTAGATATCTTGGCTTTGTAATAGATTGCAATTTGCATAATGACAAAGACATAATAAGATGTAGGAATAAGTTGTATAACGAATTCAATTGCCTTTTGCGGAAATTTTCTAGCGTTAGCTGTAATGTATTTAGTAAATTATTCCAGAGTTATTGTATGAGGTTTTATGGATCAGAATTGTGGTTCTGTAATAAAAAATGTTATGTCCCATTGAAACAATTTGCAATAGGCTTCCATAAAGCAATAAAGAAAATGATGAAGCTAAGATACTGGGAGAGCAACCATAAGGCATGTCACCTTGCAGGACTAATGACGTTTAATCATTTTATAAATTGGCAGAGAATCAAGTTTAGTTATAACATAATTAGTAATCCCTGCAAATATTTAAGTAAATGCCTGTTAAATGTGTCCGAGGATCTGTTCCTGGCTAACGAAGCCAAGTCTGTACTACTTTCAGAGTATAACATTGAAAGGATGATGGAAAATGACATAGATGCCATTAAGTCACGGATACTGTATGTTCAAAATAAGGAACCCACCTTGCGGTAGGATGAAATTTTATACACTGTATATATGTAAAATGTTACCATGTAACCTTTTATGAAATAAAGAATTAACTAACTAACTATCTATCTTAGGGTCACACCATATACCAACAAACATTTCAGTTAAACACTAATTGAATTGATTATTCTTATTCATATATTCAGCCTTCCAAAATAACAACAGAGCCTAATCATCAGAAACATTAATATATTTCGCTATAATTACAAAACAAAAGAAGCTCGTTCAGTCTGACCATATTTGTTGAGGCCAGGTGGACGTCAGTGATAAGTCAAAACCATTATACTGTAGCTGTGTATGTGTACACACACACACACACACACACACACACACACACACACACACACACACACACACACTCTCTCTGTCTCTCTCTCTCTCATCTATAATTAATGCTAGGAAGCCTAGTCACCGACTATGGTGTTCCTGAGTTAGTGAATCTATTACACTAACTTGTTGTAGAGGATGTGGATAGTGATACACTACAGGGAGGGATAGTGGGGAACTACACCTTTGGAACTGAATCTTAATTGACTTGAAATCTTAACAGTCAACTGGATGACCTACTGGAGATATCTACCTTCTCCCAAGTTGAATGTTGTCCCTTATGGGTGTTCACAGAAAGCAATATAGGAGAGGAAGGGAAGCGTAAACAATAAAGACATAATGTTGGGGAAATACACATTTACACAAATACAAAGGTGTGAGGGATAACACACAATACATACATATTTAAAACAAAACAAACACAACTAAGTAAAGATAAAATACGATTACAAATGTGCAACCTAGTAATGAGATAACAATAGAGTGTGAATAATCGCTAGTGGTGAGGCCGGTCCTGGAATAGAATAATATATCTTGGTAAATATTTTAACTGTATTGTAACAAACTAATTATTATTTTTGTTTTCATTCTTAGTTAACCAGTAAAACTGTCTGGAGTAGGCGTTTGTCAGTCAATATTTGGGCACAGCACATAGCGTTAAGTTGTACTACTTAGAGACAAAACAAGTACACAGTAGCAACAACAGATCCATGTTACCCTTGTGTACACCATTGTTAAATTGATTCTAGTTTAGGAAACATAGCTTGCATTATATATACTGTATATATATATTATATATGTAATGTAGTCAAACTATATTTTCATATTACAAGAATGTTTGAAAAGAAGAATAAGTAACATTAACAGGATGAATGTAATTAAATAGAGAAGAAAATAAGTACAACACATTTAAGTCAATATCTTGGTAACCTATGATTGTGTGGTGGATGTTTTAATATCATATGACACCCGCTTATTGAGAGGTTTCAGCATCTATTTCCTCCTCTCTCTCGCCCAGACCGCTCGTCACACTGATTTGTAGTGATCACACATGGAGCTGTGAATTGACATATACAGTATAGTGTTGTATATGAGAGAGAGTGAGTACTACACTGCCCACACACAAAGATAGAGTAAAAGCGAAAGAAAGACAGAGGGAGAGGTAAGTTTGTTTGCCTCCTTTCCTTGTAGTTGTAACGTTCTCTTTGTTATATAATTTTGTTTCTTTCTACATCCATTTATAGATCAATATTTTCTTAGATTTTTCTCATATACTGTTATTCAAGTTTTTCATCTCATCTGTCCTTCTTTTCATTCAAATCTCGGTTCATGTATATCTCTGTCCCGCCTTTCATCTTTGTCATCTGGTCTTCCCTGGTTTCCTTTCATCTGTTCACCCTTCACCCTATGTCCGTCAACAAACCAACTGAGGGTCGGTGTAATATTCGCCTCCCTTTGTGTTATATCTTTGTTTACATTAGACAACTGCAGCTGCGACAATATCCTGAATACAGGAGGGTTTATAGGGGGGCCTTGTCTTCAAAGTCCTTCAACTCTAGACCAAAGCTAATAATATCCTGGGTTTCTTATTTCACTAACACCCTTCCTTCTGTTATTCAAGTCACACAAGACGTTTATGTTGCCTTGGTCTTACATTTTAAGTTTCTATTGCTTTGCACATTGTCATAATGATTCAACACTGTACAATACAACATTCCATCAGCGCTGTTAGGTAATATGAGTTGTGTTGAACATATACTACAATGACAACTAACAACTAAATACATGGTTCAGCTATTCTTATTATTATATTATATACACATATGCATTTTTATTCGATAATTGGAAGAGTGTCTAAATCTTGGAATCAAGGGTGTTGAATCCACTCGAGTTTCCACCAGTCTCTTTTTTTTTGCCTACTTTACGTTTTCTTTACACATACAGTACATGCCTTGACACACACACACGCACACACACGTTTACTGTCTTGCATATAACAATACTCACTGGATATCAATATAATGAAATTACAGAGCAGAGAGTACAATATGGAATCGCATGGCCCCGTTTACATGCAAGCCCTCCGTAAATCAGACCCATAGAATAATAATAGTCAGACCCTCTACCATTAATAGAGATGACTGGGGCCTTGGGTGTGTAGGAATGTCTTTGATCCTAGTGTAGTCTAAGACAGCCATATTGTATATCATTATCTGATCATATCTTAACTTTGTATGTTGTTATTAACAATAATACAATACAATAGTTGAACTACTGTTTAAAAAGTTAGCCATTCTGAATATACCTTGTTTACTACGAACCCAGATTCATATCTGATAGTTTACAAAATCTGTAATAGCTTTAAAAGATAATCAAGTCAAACTTTGCCGATTTGTTTAAATACACTTTCGGCCGTGATTTCCCAAATAAATGAGAATTCAAAAGTGGCAGAAACATCATAGCCGACACTGTTAAGTCAACATGTTCCCACAGTCAACATGTTCCCACAGTCAACATGTTCCCACAGTCAACATGTTCCCACAGTCAACATGTTCCCACAGTCAACATGTTCCCACAGTCAACATGTTCCCACAGTCAACATGTTCCCACAGTCAACATGTTCCCACAGTCAACATGTTCCCACAGTCAACATGTTCCCACAGTCAACATGTTCCCACAGTCAACATTTTCCCACGGTCAACATGTTCCCACAGTCAACATGTAATTGGTCCCCTTAAAACTTCGATAGGAGAAATGACAGAAAATGATTTAGAAATGTGCAGTACATTAAATAGTCAATTTCTTTCCGTTTTCACTAATGAAAATTTGGCACAGTTTCCAGAAGTCCGTAAGGTATATAGCGATAGTATAGAAAATAGGTTAAGTACGGTTACTATAAGTAGAAATGATGTGCTTAAGGAAATTGACAGACTGAAACCTCATAAATCGCCTGGTCCTGATGAGGTATATGCTAGAGTATTAAAAGAATGTAGGGATGAGTTAAGTTACCCATTAACATTTTTATTTAACAAGTCATTGGAGACAGGTATAGTTCCAGAAGCTTGGAAGCTTGCAAACGTAGTTCCGATCTTCAAAAAAGGTGACAAATCAATAGCATCCAATTACCGTCCCATTAGTCTTACATCAATCATAGGAAAGCTACAGAGTCAATTATTGCTAGTAAAATTAGAAACCACTTAGATACATTTAATTTAATAAATTCTTCTCAGCATGGATTCACTCAGGGACGTTCTTGCCTTACTAATTTGCTTAGTTTTTTTCTCAGAGGTATATGAAGCAGTAGATAATGACAAGTCATATGATATAATATATTTAGATTTCAGTAAAGCTTTCGACAGAGTCCCCCATGAGAGATTGATGAGAAAGGTTGAGGCGCATGGAATAGGTGGGGCGTTGTTGGGATGGATTAGGTCATGGCTAATTGGTAGGAAGCAGAGAGTCAGCATAAATGGTACGAAGTCAGAATGGGGAGCAGTCAAAAGTGGTGTCCCCCAGGGATCTGTATTAGGTCCTCTGTTGTTTGTTATATACATAAATGACCTTGATTTAGGTATAACTAGTAGGATAAGTAAATTTGCAGACGATACCAAAATGGGGAGAACAATTGATTCAGATAGAGATATAGAGTGCCTCCAAAGGGATCTAGATACCTTACACGAATGGTCAGTAAATTGGCAGATGAAGTTTAACATTGACAAATGCAAGGTATTATAGATAGGGAAGATGCATACAAATGTTAAATATAAACTAGCTAATGTGGAATTAGAAAACTCGAATTGTGAGAAAGATCTAGGTGTGTTTGTTAGCAATGATTTGAAGCCTAGACAACAGTGTATAAGCGTTCGAAACAAGGCAAACAGGATTCTCGGGTTCATCTCAAGGAGTGTGAGTAACAGAACTGCTGATGTTATCTTAAAACTGTACTTGTCATTAGTGAGACCCCATATGGATTATGCTGTTCAATTTTGGTGTCCTTATTACAGAATGGACATAGATTCATTGGAGAGAGTACAACGTAGAATGACAAAAATTATCCATAATATTAGAAATCTTCCGTATAAAGAAAGGTTGAAGAAATTAGGCTTACATTCGTTAGAGAGACGCAGAGTTAGAGGGGATATGATAGAGGTGTTCAAGTGGGTTAGTGGGATTAACAAAGGGGACATGACAAATGTACTAAAGCTCAGTGATAGCGAAAGAACTCGTACCAATGGTTTCAAATTAGATAAATTTTGTTTCAGAAAAGATATAGGCAAATATTGGTTTGGTAACAAGAGTTGTAGATGGGTGGAATGGACTACCAAGTGCTATAGTGGGATTAAAAACGATAGGGAGCTTTAAGATAAAATTGGATAAGCATATGGACGAGAAGGGTTGGGTGTGAAGGGGGATCAGCAGGGTTGGGCCAATCAGCGCTCTGCAGACTCCCGTAATCCTGCGTTAATCTCTAACCGTTTTGGTAAGATGATCCTCAGGGTATTAGAGTGTTGAGCCTATAATTGGGCTTTGTAATTGGGGTTGTGTGGGACAGGGATCTGCCTTGCTTAGGCCAATCGGCATTCTGCAGACTCCCATTTTCTTATGTTCTTATGTTCTTATGTCAACATGTTCCCCACAGTCAACATGTTCCCCACAGTCAACATGTTCCCCACAGTCAACATGTTCCCCACAGTCAACATGTTCCCCACAGTCAACATGTTCCCCACAGTCAACATGTCCCCACAGTCAACATGTTCCCCACAGTCAACATGTTCCACCATGTCTCTCTAGTTCCTGGCCGCCGCCAAATGAGATACAACCACCTAATTAGTTCAAGAACGATACTATCAATTACTCTCCGTATTTATTTCTGCACGAAAAAGTCGTCGCAGGTAATCAAGGAAATAAAATGAGGATTGACTTTGATACATACATTCTGAATTAAATTTGTCAGAATGTTGATTCAAATAACTTTTTGCAATGCAATTATTGTTATTTAATGCCTCTTGTGAGGTAGATGTAAATATTATTATTCCCGAAAACAACAAACATTATTGTGAACAGTTGTATATAATATATACAACTATATAATGTAGACTATACATTAGTAGGGTCATTTGCTTGGAATCCGTGACCATTTTGTTCCTACCTTTTTCTCTCGATGGATTTGACAACCTGAACCATTTTAAAGGAAAATTAGCTCCTATACCCCTCTGAAAAATAACGGCTAACTCTGCTAGAGCCCAATATTAAAAATGGCCGCCAATGCCATCTTGAAAAACATGAAATGTAATATCTCTGGCATCAGATGAGCTACAAGGACGAATGAGGTGTCCTTTTTCACTAATTCTGGCATTACAAATCCACTGGAATGGTTATTGTATTGTATTGTATTGTATATTGTATTGTTATTGTATTGTATTATACTAATTGTACATACTAATCTGCCACTTCACTGTCACTACATGATTCACTGTATGAGCCACTATCAGAATCACTGTCCTCACTTTCGCTGCTATCATCACTGTTGTTCTCTGCCTGCGGATTTGAGCCCTTATTCATTGTTGACTCTATCCATATGTCGGGGGCGACACACGAATATGGTTTTCCTGTCATTGACTGTGCAAACATACCACTCTCCATGAATGCAGCCTGATCGGCAGGAAGGGTATCAAGCACTGCGGTGAAATCGTGGAGATGGCGACCATACTTGTCATTATCATAGATTTGCATCAAAGGAAGCATGAGCTTGAGTGAGGACTTGAACTCAGTCCAGTTGCTTGTTCTGATTGCCTGGATATTTTGAGTTAGAACCTCAACCATTTCCATGAATGACATCCAGTATTCTGCTTGTGGGGCACCCTCAAAGTCCTTGAAGAGAGCATCAACGAGGTCCTTCAGCTCAGCATTTATCTCTAGCTCTGCATGTTCATCTGCAAGTTCCTGTGCATCAATCGGATGTCGAAGCTTGGCAAGGGATGCCTTTACTTCTTCAGATAGAGGGGAATCTTCCAAACGTTTGTCTATGACATGGTGGACCAGAGTCTCGTAGAATAGTCGCAAGCAGTGAACCCCATGCTTAACATGTTTTCCACGAAGGGCCTGATCAACAGACCCGTCTGCTATAACACCAGCTGCCACCAACACATCTGAGATGCCAGATCCCTTAAACCTCTTGTATATAGTGTAGATGAATGACATTTGGATGTGGAAGGGTGCCATGAATGGTAAGATTTTGCTGAACAGCTCAGCATTCTCACTTTTCAACTCTAGCATGAGCACGTAGACAGGATGATCACCAACAATTATTGCAAAAGGCATTTTTTTTTTCGATTGATTTTGCAAGCTTACACATCACATCATTGAGAATTGACTTACTGGGTGGATTGGGATTGGTCATGTGGTATATTGCTCGACTCTTCTCATCTGCATTTGACATGCTGGCGTGAAACCCTGAAAACCCAGGCACAGTCTGTTCTTCTGGCTTAGGTCTCGTTTGGTCATCTTGCGCCCTGGGCAATGCATGGATCACACCACAAATTCTTTGCACCGATGTGTCAGGAGGAGGAGTACTTTAATCAGCTGGTGGCTTCCTGAGAGGTGGTTTCCCCACGCTTCGCTGTCTTGTATGGGTTGACTTTTTGCATTTCACTTCCGAGCTCTTTGAGAGTTGTCGAGAGGTTTGATGCAAAGTTGGCACCGGGAACTGGCCTATCCTCGTGATTCTCGGAAGGAAGTTCTGTATCAAATGATTCTGGCTGCACAAACATGACATTAGTGCGGTGTGACTGGCCAGCACCGGTCAGTGTGTCGCTCTTGAAGTTATCGTTGTCGACTATAGCGATAGCAGGCTTACCCTCAGCTAGTTCGAAGGGGCAATCAGATGAGCACTTGAGGTCATTGACCACCCAAAAATCTCGCAGCATAAGTACGTCATTGTAACTGATGCCCAGTCCATCTTTGTGCATTATGTCGACTATCTCCATACTCTTGGTCAGTCCATGTAGCAAGACAGAGAGATTTATCTCAAATGCAGTGCGTTTTCCAGTGATGTAGCTTGTGAGGATAGATGCAATCGATCTGACGGATGGACTGTCATCAATTGCAGACTTATTTGGGTGTTTCAGCCATAAGAGCAGCTTCAGCAGGAGCTCACTGAGGTCTTCTTCTCTCTCCAACTCGTGTATATATGGGAGCCAGGGAATAGTATTTGTCCTGATGACTTGCTCTTTGAGTCGTGCCGCAATATTCATCACCAACTGATCATTGCTGACACCCAATGAAGATATTGCCGCCTCGATGTATGTACCTGCTGCTGTTGTATCATATACCAGTTCAGTCACATTCTTTTGAATGCGTTCATGAAATCCGATGTCTTCCCCCAAATTCATTGACGAAAATTTTCTTTAAGTAGCTGGATTTTACTACTGAGTTATGTCCGTGATTTGAGATAATGCGCTTATAGTCCTGCAGCAGACCTTGCAGTGTGCGAATTTCATGGTCTTTGAAGATGACTTGACGAATATGATGAAAGAAGAGAGCTTGGGCCTCTCGGAGGTTTACACGCTGCAGATGTTGAGTGATTTCATCTGAAAGGGGCTTGTGGTCGCTTACATATTTGCGCCAGCACGCACGATGGTAGCGGATTTCCAACCCAAATGCTGTTTGACTATCTGGGATGGATGCAATCAGAGTGTCAAGTCTCAATCTCATGACCTCATCTTCCAGACGGACAGTATGTAACTTGAATTTAGTCCAGGCATCTACTGTTGATAGGAGTAAAATCTGCTTGTCACGATCACTACTCTTGTATGTGTTACGACTGGGGTACAAATATATCAGGGCTCTTATTCATTGGACTAGTAATGGCATAAATGTTACAACGGAAAGCGCTAGCTCCAACCTCTGAAGTATATTCCCAGTGAACAAAGAACACAAATACTCTACAGAGTTCTATATGCAATAATAGGCTATCAAACTCTCAATAAATGTGCGTCTACTCTAGGCTTAATGTTATGTGAAAACAGCCTATTACTACCTATAACCGAAGGTGCTTGGTTATGGTATGCAAAGTAAGGTGGTAAGAGAAGTTACAGCTTACGTTACTTTAATCAATAAATGTCAGGCACTCCTGCATGAAAGAAAGTGCACTAAAGTCCTTCAACACTAACAAGGAATCTTCTTTAAATGTTAGATGCTGTAAAGATGCTCGTATCGGAAATGGAACCCAAAAAGGCAGGCAGTGGAACAATGCTCGTGCAGGCTATGCACACAAAAAGGCAGAATATATAATGCCGTCGGAGCCAAGAATATCCTAAACACTACAACACTAATAATAATCGCCACAATGCAGTATTCCTATCAACAAAAAGAGCCTAAGTCGTTTGTGTCTCAATACATCAAACTAGGCTGCGAAATGCTTGTGTAATCATAAATGGGTATGCATAAAAAGAGTAATTAGGTTAATATAGTTAATGTCTACTGTGACTGATAAAGTCTAGCTAGAGTCAATGATACGAGATACTGGTGCGCATGGCATGCTGCATAGCCTAGTGCAAATCTCAAGTCTGTGCGTCAAATATTACGTTATAATGAAGGGTAGCTCTCTTGAGAAACCTTAATACCGAAGTATTAAGCGTTCTCCTGGCGTACCTCAAAGACAAACAATCGAGACTAGAACAGTGCAGAATGGTATAGGCAAAAAGCCCTCATTCGTGCATGCTCTACTCTCAATGGCACACAGACTAGAATTTACTCAATCAACTCCAGTTCTCAGGTATGTCGTGCCACTTTTAACTGAAGCCAGCACTCATAGGAAACAATACCTATTATATCAGACTCGTAGTCTAGCATTATCTAATCCAGCAGAACACTAATAATTATAGGAAGCGGCAATATGAAAGCCAACCAATGCTTCGTGATCCACTTATCTTAACAACTAACATACACAGGTTATATCAGACCTTAACACACAATACAACTGGCCAGCATGAAGCTGATTTTGCAGAGTTAACCAGAGGGGATATAATGGTAATAGAAAGGTGGTGAAAGATATGGAAAATGAGAGAGATAGGCAGAGGAAAAGATTCTCAGGTACGGAGCGGGGATAGATAGCAAGGGACAAAAAGATGGGTGTGTTCTAGAAACCAGATCTGAGGGAGAGAGTGGCGAGGAACCAGTATATATACTCGCACTAGCTCGAGCCGCGTGGGAAACCAGCGGTTACAAGTCAACTAACCACTAACAGAGCTCGCAGCATGGTAAGGACCTCCCTCCACCAACCCCCGCGAGGCAGCCAGCCGTGACGTCATCGAGCGGGACAAAAAACACTGCGCGCCCCCTCTCACTCTGTTCTACTCCCTCTCTCTCTCCCAGATCCTATCATTACTAGTTAATGACAAAACATATACTTTACAATTAAATATATAAAGCCTTGACATGGGCGAAAACAAAGAGCCTTTCTGGACTGCCCATGACACGAGCTTTCAT